>CM029393.1:6000637-6008137 GCA_017165825.1 Hepsetus odoe | reverse complement strand
GGAGGAAAGATAAAACATACTGGGGTGTTTCCATTATAGAGCGGGATGTTTCGGTCTTTATTTTACCACGAAGATGCAGCAAACACACACACACAACCTCTCTCTCTCTCTCTCTCTCTCACACACACACACACACACAGTGTGTGTTCGAGTCATTCATCATCCATGCCTTATAATCAATCATTTCAAAGAAAGAAAGAAATAAGGAATGAAGGAAGGACGGAAAATTGAGGGAAAAAAGTAAAAAGAGAAAAAAGAAAGAAACGAAATTCTGAGAATAAATACAGTACGATAAGAAGAGGAAGAAAAAAGAACGAAAGAAAACGAGATAATGTGAGTGAGTTTAGAAATCAAGAAAGTAATTCGAATTAATTCATGAGAAATTGAGCCTCATTAAAAGTCACGTGACCACTCGGCCACTGCGAATTTGGGATCGCCTCAGTACAGTGTCTCATCAGAGCTACTGTAACTTAAACAGGTCAAGTGTGTGTGTGTGTGTGTGTGTGTGTGAGTGTGAGCGTGTGTGTGTCTCCTGAAGAAGCTGAGACAGATGCAGAAATAAGCCCGGTAACTAAAAACGGGAGGCGACTGGTTTTTCTGTTTGAGCATCTCTGGTTCTTGGGTATCTGGACTCACCGGCCACTGTCTTTTTTTCTAACTTGGTGGGAAAAAAATACACATTTCTGATTCGCAACACTCTGGGAACATGTTTATTGTCTTGGTGCCCCCCCCCCCCTTTCTAAAAATGGCCACATGTTAAATGAAAATAATGAAGATTCCATTTGTGAAGGAGATCAAAAGCATATAATGGGGATGTTCTGGCCTGAGGAGCGTGCTCTAATGGTGATTTTAAAGCAGCCGAGCATGGTGTGAATGACTCTAATTCATCAGTGTTCAGACCGGCCGCACGGCTCCAAACTTAATTAGTGTTGCACATTATATGGGGGGCATTTTCTCCATTGTAATGAAATTAGGGAGAAATGCCTGTTGTCTTTTTTTCCCTTCTTCTCCTTCCTCCTCTGCGCCTCGCTGCTAATCCGCCGCACTGTGCCCGGCTGTGCCAGCTGTCAAAAACTTTGACATCTTTGGCAGGCGGCGAAAATCGGTGAAGTTTGAAAATCATTTACAGGAGCAGCGCGAGCTATTATGACTGGACCCTTTTGTTAAGACCCTTAATGACAGAACGGATACACGCGGTGTGTGAGGATGATCTCAGCGTCTCTCACCGCTTCAGTCACAGCTCAGTGGAAGATTACAGCCGTGAGTCAACACAACTAATACTTTTACAGAAGAGGATGGTTTGGTTCTTATATGATCCAAAAAAAGGCAGCTTATAGAGCATTACAGTATCAGCTGTCCTTCAAAATCATCAGCTCCCTTTAAATCAATTGCTGTGATCTATTAACGGAATACAAATGAGGGACAGAAAGGAGGAGACGAAAACGAATAAAAGAAAGAATATGTATTTTTTTTAGTTACAGGCATTTCATACCTATTTACTTCAGGCCTATTTGTAGATTCGTGATTATAAACTGTATAGTGTATGTTTGTATGTTTATGATTATATACTGTATGGTTTATGATCTGGTTTATGATTATAGACATTTCATATGTCTATAGATTTAGGTTTTTGTTTATAATCTGTATGATATATGTCTATGGATATGTTTGGTAAAGGTCAGTATATTTATGTTTAGATTTTGTATGGTATATGACTGTAGCTTTATCATCATGTTATGCATGGTACATGCCTACACTGTGTGGTTTATGTCGGTAGGTTTATGATTATATACTGCATGGTATTTGCTTACAGGTTTATGATTGAAGATATATGCTGAAAGGTTGGGAGAGGTCCTTTTAAGGCAGAAGTAAACTCATGCAATGGGATGCTTACTGCAAATAGCAACAAAAGCAGCTCTCTTTAGCACAGGAGGGGAATTTGGAGGACAAAACATATTCAGTTATTATCAAAGCTCTGTTATATTCACAGAACGCTGGCAGTTAACCCTCTCAGGAACTTTGGAGGCACTGAAACCTAATTGCTCTGTAATTTGGTACGCTATTGTGGGATTTCAGCCACCAAGCACATCTTTAAGAAATGGTGACAAGCGTCCGCTTTAGGTTCTTGGTGAATTGGACATAAAATTATTACAAGCTCTTCATGACTCATTGTGTTTTCATGTGCAGTTTGAATGTGCATAAAAAAAACGCAGACTTCACCTGAAAGACTTATTTTCTACAGAGCCAAGTCAAACAACATACATAATATGCCATGACCGATAGGAAAACAGATCACTTTTTATAGTCTACTGTCTATCTGAATGTAAACAAAGCAGTTTTATATACCAAGATGTTTAAAAATAAGCAGTTGCACCAAAAAAGGAAGAAAATACATCCATCTTTCAAATGCTATTTTTCAAAATTGTCCTGAGCACAGCAATCAAAACCATTCACTTCATGAGATGTGCTTCAACAAATGGAAAAGCCCTTTTGCTTTTCCATTTGTTTTCGGAGAGCTGTTTGGAGTGTGTGACAAGAAAACAGTTCTAAAACATCCAATTAAATCAGAATTGCCTCCACTCCTGCAGCAGAGACAGGTTGGAGTCAAAACCCCTCTGGGAACTAATCTGCAGAGCTGAGAACCCTTGTCCTGTCCAGAGGCATGGTCAAGAATTACCAGAGGGAGATGGGAAGATGGAAAAATGGCCTTAGAAGACATGGTTTTCTCTTGTCAGGACAAACACCTACTTGAAAGTGACAAAAGCAAGCAACCCCAATGTCAACTCATTGCACTGTGGGTTCCTCCTCCTATGGCACAATAAAACCTTTGTCTAATGATAGCAGAGACCTAATCACGAAGGCATATCGACCCACTTTGCTACACAGCACTGCTCTGAATTGTGTTTTTAAAGCACATAACCATTAACTTACAAGCGCTACACAACAGTGGGGGAGAGTTTTAGCCAATTTCAACAACAAATCATCAGCTGAATATCAAAATATGCCTGTTGGGACTGTGGCTTAAATTGGATTGCCGATAGCTGATCTGAGGCTCTGAAAAATAAGGGCAGAAAAGTCCATTAAAGCAACACCATAGAACGACAGTGCTTGTTTTACCAAGGTATTTTAGTAAATGATTCTTTAGAGAACCATTTTTAATGTGGTTATTGAGGGCAAACGTTAAAGCGTCTTTCACACAATGTAAAGGCTCTATTCCATTTAAGCCCTTTTATTGAAAGCATACATCTGAACGTATGACCATTTTTAAAACATTTGATTAATGGCATTATTTTAAAAAGCTTGGTAAATGATGGAACAATTTCAAGAAAAGACAGAGAGAAATATTAAGAAGGCAGCAAAAAGAAGATACAGGGACTCAACAGCCATGGCCATCACAGCCCAACTTCATCAACTGAAGCATTATTGATCTTTTCGTGGTCTAGATTTTTTTTCATCTCGGTTGTTTGTTTAGAGAAACCTCATCCCTGCTAATAGCTGTCTGCGAGCGTAATCTCCCCCTGCTCGGGCCCTCCTCCCGTCCTGGGCCCCTTTTTTCTGTCCTTTCTTTTTTCTCCACGCCTCACACAGCCAAAGTTAACCACAGTGCCATAGGGGTGAAGCTCTGGGAGCCAATTGTGTTGGTAATGTTGACACCTGCCAGATCAGGGCAAGTTGAAGGGGGAGTGTTGGAGTCCCTCCTCAGCCAGAACGAGAGCACCTCTCCAATGGGCGCACTCTTTAGGAAGATTAGGGGTGGGTTAGCGAGGTCACAAATCACAGGCCTCCCTCTGATGGCCAAGAGCCAGTCCTAATAGGGGGGTGGGGGAGTTTGACTCTGATGAATTTACTTTTGGTATTTGAGGATCGTTTCTGCATATCCCACTGAGGAAATCAGCTCTTTAATACATTCAAAACAAAATATATATTCAGCAACAATAAAAAGTTACCACCAACAAACGAACCGCAAGCACATGAAAATAACATTTCTAGGATGGAAACGAATGTGGAGCTGTGACTCCCGGTTTGTCAGCCGGTTTGGTGTTATTAGCCATATTAGTAACCACTCAAAAGCCAGCAGGTGCACACAAATATTATCCTTACACATCATATGGGTTGAAAGAAAAAAAAAATGTGTCCAAAATGTTAAAGACATTTAGACCGATGTATGCAAAGGTAAAACCACAGTTAAATAGAATCCAGTACATTTTTCAGCAACAAACCAACAAAAGCCCTTAATACACTTAATCATCAAAAGAAATGAGAATCTACAGCTGAAGAGTATGAGCACTGTAAATGATATACATATATTGACAGTGTTTGGATTTAATAACAACTGACTTTCGTTTAAATCTCTAATAAAAGTAGAATTCTTTATATATTATTATAATATTATACTGATATAACTTCTGTGCACAAAGCCCACTCCCAACAACTAACACCATGAAACACAAATTCCTGGAAATAGTCAATAAGTGGTGTTGGAATCAAATTTTAATTTGGGATCTTTTGACAACTGTATGTCATAGTAAATCCCATCAGTAGGATTACTGGAGTAAGTACTTTCCCCAGATTTTGAAAAGAGAATATTATTTAGAGTCTAAACTTAAATACTTACTAGTAGCTTTAAGCCAAAAACATTCATGCAAAACACACAAAGGAAAGATAAACGCTAAGAGATTCCTTGATATAGATGACAAATGAGGAATATTTACTAAAAAGTAAGCCATTGCTTATATAACTTTGCTTTTATGTAATATCACTAGCAAGACCAGACACACAAAAAAAACTGAAAATAGCATATTTATGGTCTTTTTTTAGTTGAACCTTGAACTTTTCTGCAATAAAAGCACTGACACTCTATGAAAGGATGTAAAATATCTGGTTTTGGCTCATGTGTGCTGAAATCTTTTTCTAAATGCTTGGCTCTGATTTATAGGAAGTTCATAGGGAGGGAGACACATTTTTTTACTGGTTTTTGTGCACCCATGTACATTAAAGCACTGGTCCGATTTCTCTCTCTCTCTCTCTCTCTCTCTCTCTCTCTCTCTTGCTCTCCCTCTCCTTTTTAACATTTTGCTGTCCTGCTCGATCGTGTCAGTTTGAAGGCCCCATTGAAAAGTATTCATGCATCTGCCTTTGAGGCACAATGGTCGCTGGTTTATAAACTGTCTGCCTGCTAGCCCTCGAGCTTTGGTGCACATTGTCTTCCTCGCCTTAATAAACTTTTTGAAGGAGTTCATCAACTCTCCCAAATAGAATGTGCGCTGAATCTCAAGACACAAAATAACAGAGGGCTCTTTTCTTCACCACCCCTCCTCCTTCTCCTCCCTTTCTCTTTCTCTCTTTCCCCCTTTCTTGCCGGAGCAGTTTGTCTGACAATGGAGAGAGGAGGCTGTCAGACTTCAGAGAGGTCTTAGGCCCAACAAGGAGGAGGGGGAAAAAGGAGGCAGCATTCAATTAAAGAACAAAATGCTTTTCAGAGAAACAGGAGAAGACAATAGAATTTTCTCTCCATTCAAGATGGATGGAGGATGATTCAGGAGCTGCCTCGATATCTTATTCAAAAGGAGGGGGAAAAAAAAACACACACATATTCAGAGCTGCACAAAGTGCAAGAAAGGAGAGGACAAATGATAAAAGAGGCACAATGGGCCTGTAGAAAGCGCAGTTTTGCTTAATATTCGCAATAGAATATGCTGGGGGATAAAAGATCATCCCATTGGAGGTGCAGAGATACTTTTACAGAAGAAAGATGCAGCTTAAAGATGCATTTTTATATTTGCTTTAATGTAAAGACACCAGTCGGACACTGTGCATAAATTAAGGCACCTAAAACTGTAGAAAACTGGCAATAAGCCATTAATCCACTGTTCTACCTTTAAAGTGGGAGAAAACCTGAAGGTCTCAGGGAGCTCTGCCCTAATTAATTACATCCCAATTAAGAGGAGGAGGGGCACATAAGGGGTTCAGGGCTTTTAGTCTCAGTTTTAGCAGCAAAAATCACCATGGCCATAAACCCCAGCAGAAATAATATTATGGAGAAGGAGAGGGAGAGAGGAGAGAGAGAGAGGAGAGAGGAGAGAGGAGAGAGAGAGATACTCTGCGGGAGTGTGTGTGTGCGTTTACACGCCCTAATCACATTTGACAAGTTCAGCGCGTTGGGTTCAGGGGAAGAAAAGCTGGTCAACTTATGAGTTCCGAGTCAGATCTCCAGCAGATGCTCCCCGCGCGGCCGGGCCGTGTCAGCTCCTCTGTCTGCGCCTAATTGAGCGTTTAGGCAGTAAAAGAGCCTCCACCACAACCCAGCCCGCCTGAAGCACATCTACCACTGTAGCACTGCTTAACCACAAACACACACATTCACACTCCTAACACACTCCATCTCTCCAATCAACTGCAATTAAACACCACAGTAACACACAATAATCCTGACTTACATCAAGTGCATATTATTGCAATAACTGCTGGTGTTGTTTTAACAACAACAGTAATAGATGCATTATTATTATTATTATTATTATTATTATTATTATTATTATTATTACGTTTAAAAATTCGTATTGTGTTTTTTGCAATAAATATTATTGTTGTGTTTCTAAATTCATTTCTTGTGTTTATATACAACAACAACAGTAATAATATTTTTATATTATTATATTTATTTTTACAACCCCAAACATATCATTTAAAAATTTAGATAATAATAATAATAACAACAACATAATTATTATTGGTATTGTTATTGTTATTATATTTATTATTATTCAACAACAACAACAATAATAATAATGATGATGGTATAAATAATAATAATAAAAAACCTTGAGTCAAGTGCCCTTCAGGAGGAGTTTTAACAGTAGTCAGGCGCTGCTGTTGTAATGTCTGGGCTCGGTTTAAACACTCAGCAGCTACTTGTTGCTAAATCAGCCTTTTCATCGTCGGTTTGAGCTCATTAAAGCTCGGCTGAGGAGAGAAGATCCTTCTAGTGAGGGTCATTTTAGACTCTTTCTTTTCTTTTGCATTTATTATTCTTTAACAGCCACTCGAGTTGATCTTTCAGTCACCACAGTCTGTCCTTCCAGACCTGCAGCCATACATTCATCTCTCCATTACAGGTGCACGAGACCTCTGCTGATGGTGACGCAAATAAATAAACAAGTAAACAGCTATTTGGACGGCAGGGCTGGTTTACCACAAGCACACAGGAGTCCCAGGACACGGGCAGCAACACGGGCTGCTTCAGCAGGTCGCTGGTGTGTGTTTTCACCTGTTGGACCTGCCTCCACAACGCCGTGGCTCCAGCGTGTCCCACCCTCACAAATCAAACAGAGGAGGAGAGAGAGGCTGGAGCGGAAATCCACGCGTGTCAGACTCAATTGTGCGCGTTAACCAGCATCCCGACCAGACTAATCACTCACCAGGGAATTAACCCACCGCCAGCCGGAGATCAGACACTTCTCTCTTCAGCTCCCAGCACAGCCGAGCTTCACACAAGCAACC
>CM029393.1:5978137-5995637 GCA_017165825.1 Hepsetus odoe | reverse complement strand
ACACCCCGCACTGCGCCTTTCCTGCTCAGCCGCACACTCTTCACACCGCAGCATTCAAAAAGTGCGCGGTTTCATGAAGGTTTTCTACATTTCAATGTTCGAGGTTAAACCTAAAAATTCTGGGTTTAATATCGTTATACTGTCATAATCATTTAAAGATTAAAATAATCATCATTTCTAATTGTATTGTCAAAAAGTTTTAAGGGCAAAAGATCAAACTATATATATTTTATTATTATAATATTATATTATTTAATTATATGAATATATATATAGCAGCAGTATATATATATATATATATATATATATATATGAGAGTTATATATATATATATATATATATATATATATATATATATATATTTACAGTAGTGCAAAGTTTTATAGGTGTGAAAAAATGTTAAACAAGAATGTTTTCAAAATGGAAGTTCACTGTATTTATTTCTCATCAATCAACAAAATGCAGTGAATGAAACAAAGCAGACATCAATATTTGATGGTCTTCTAGGTACACCTGCACAGTTTTTGAAGGAGCTCGGCTGGTCGATTGTTCCAAACATGGCTGTGTTTCTCCTCCGTGTGACATTGAGGATCATCAGCACCTGTTTGGTAAAATTAGTTGATCATACACCGACTATAATCCTACAAAATCCCTGACTTTGTGCAAGTGTACCTAGAAGAATTGATGCTGGTTTGAAGGCGTGGTCGTACACTAAATAGCTGATTTGATTTAGATTTTTCACTTTTGTAAATTGATCAAAATAAATAATCATTATTGATATTTCTGAGCATTCTTGTTTACAAGTATTTTTCTTCACACCTGCCCAAAACTTTTGCAGAGTACCGTATATATATGGTTTATAATAATATTGCTTTATATGTTCAGTGTTTTAGCTTTATACATTATATAACTGCAATTACATATATATTACATTCATATATACATGTAAATATATATTTGTGTTTTGGTGTTTAATAAATGTCACAGCAGGACAGAGAAGACAAACAGCCGAAATGCTTCATGTAATAATAATAATAACAATAATAACAACAACAACACTAATAATAATAATAATAGCAATAAGAATAAGTACGTATAAATAACTTCATATCTTCTTTATATGAAATAAATATAAAACATTACATTTTGTGTACGATGTATATTTTGTAGAAATATATTACTACAGCGCACTGCCAGAGGGAAGTGCACTTAACCCTGGGCTTGTTGCCCCGATGGCCCCTGGCCGGATGGAGCCCGTCTCCTGGTAGCGGCAGAGAATTTTGGAGACGCAGCCGTGAGACACGCGCAGCTGGCGGGAGATGACGCAGGGCCTGATTCCGTGATGCGCCATTTCTACGATCTTATGGCGGATGTGGTTGGGCAACGGTCTGCCGTTAATAAACACCCCGCCGAGCTGATTCACCCGGCCCTGACCCAGAGGAGTCGATACTGTCCCGGGACACACACAGAAAGAGAGAGGACTCTGTACAATGTTGTTCATTCAGACTTAAACCTGCAGTCCTGCAGTCAGACTAAAAACCTCAGTCATTTTTCTTTCTTCTGAAGTTAAAAAGTTTCTTCTAAATCCACAAATTTGTTCAAATTTGGTAAATTTATATATATATAAATCATCTCAGCCAGCAATAATACCAAATACCGAAATACCAAATACCAAAATAGTAATACCAAAGTGTGGTTACTTAATTCTCATTTAAAGTGAAAAAACAAAACCTCAACAATCTTTAAAGGCCCTCCACATGACCTACTGTTGGTCAAGAACCTCACGCCAGTGTCAAGAACAATTTGGGAAGCTTTATTTTTTAGAGCCTGATGAGAAATGATCAGACACTCAGCCAGCCTGACACATCTCATTAGCTGAGTGCAGAGGAGGAGAGCTTCTGATGGAAGCTACAGAGTTTACAGCAAGATAAGTGACCCTTTACATTTTTTCCAAACTTTTGCATACCTGCACTTTTTAATGCTGACTCTCCTTATATCACACACCATTTCGGTCACCTGATCAAACATTAATCCCTATATGGACTGCATGTCTGGATTATTTCATTATTGTCCATCATAGCATCACAGTAAGTTATTTTCAGTGGCCAGGCTCCTCTGCTTCCCTGATTCCTCCAACACTCCAGCGTCCTCTCCTCCCTCCCTCCCTCCCTCCCTCTCTCCTCTAACATTTCCCATTCAAGAGCCCTGAAGATGCTGCACTTTTACACCTTGATTATTCCTAGTCATGCAGTGCAAATATTGGCGTGATCCCCTGAGCTGTCTCTCGCTGGGTGTTTGATTTCTGCAGGACTCTTCAGTAAATCCTGCGCCTTTTCCCAGAGCCTCTTAGTTGACCTAAATGCTCTCACTCTTCGGAAAGATTTCCCGTTTCCAGCGAGCTTTCTGGATGTCTGAGCACTTGGCGTCGAAATGAATGAAATTCCAAAATATTAAAAGCAACGAAATATTTTTCCCTGCAAATTTAAAAAATATATATTTTTATTTTTTTATTTTTATTTTTGCGACTGTGTTATAAAAAAATAATTCTTTCTAAGACTTTGTCGTTTCTTAACTTTCTCAGAGTTTCTTGTTTAATGGAGTCGTTCATACAAACTCGTTCAATAGTTCGGAAAACAAAATGATAAGAATGTTTCAATAAAGGCAATAATACATATTCATTTAAATCATTTTTAAAAAGCCCAAGTTAAAAGTGAAGAGGTGGTGAGAGGTTTAGTACAGATCGGCTCGCACGTGTCCACAATTATTATTTGAGGAATTTAAACATTCGAAATATTTTTAATACATTATTTCTGTTTTCCAGTTAAAGAAAATTATGAAATTCCTGAAATTCTCAGGGCTGCTCCTTCAGCAGCTACTAAGCTTGGTAAAATATTTGTAAAAAGTGGGTGAATCTGCAAAAACATTTTTGCATTTTTTTCTCATGAATTTTATGAAAATATTCTTTCTGTGAAAATGAGAAAAATCAGATTTTTGTTCAAACATTTTTCTGTGATGAATGTTACCTTCCAGGGGGAACCCAGTGCGGGGGTAGTTCTGGCCTGGTGCTGGCCGGACCATCCGAGGAACTGTTCCTGGTAAAGTAGCCATTCCAGCTACTCCAAAAAACAAAAAAATCAAACTTAATCAGAGCAGCAGTCACACAGATATGTCCAGCCTTTCCTTCGCAGGGGAAAAAAACTACAACAGGTCCAGTCTTTCAGAAAAGAAGAGAAAAGAGCCAGAAAGCGAAAGTCCAGGCGCCGGGAGGAGAGGGGGAAGCGACGGGACGGTTTAGTGATGAAAAAGAAACGGGGAGGAGTGGAGAGTGCAGGGCAGAGGGGAAGGGACCACAGCTTTCAGGACAGCCGAGTATGTGTGTGTGTTGGCGTGTGTGTGTGCGAGCGCGCGCGTACTGGTGTGTGTGTGTGTGTGAAAGAGAGTAAAGTGTGTGTTAGTGCTCGATGCTGCTCTAAAGTGGCCCAAGTTTGGAACAAAATATGAGAGGGGGGGTCTTGGCTTTGAGAGGGAGGGGGCGGGGCCTAGAAAGTGACGACCAATAGGTTTATGAAGAGGAAGAAACACACACGTACACGTTCTCTCTCTCTCTCTCTCTCTCTCTCTCTCTCTCTCTCTCTCTCTCTTACACACACACACACACACACACACACAGGCCGCACGCACGCACACACACACACACAGGCACAAATATATGTATTATACATGTAATTGGGGCTTGTTTACTTATTTTGCACATTGTGAGCCTTTTTGGTTGCTGCAGCTCACTCTTCACTTTTTCAGGAAACCACTCATTAAAAGCCAGATTAAACGTTCCAGGACTGAATTTAACACCCCTTTCTAGCCTGAGCTTTGCTGGATTATCTCTGGAGTTAGTCCAGAGACATCAAATACCCTTTATTTATCAGATCTGAAAATGATTCGTCAGAGATAAACCCTGTTCTTTCTATTTCCTTCGTATACAGCTAAATTCATATCAAAATCTTCAATAAATACCATCAGTTAAAAAAGGATGCAAGAAAACATATTGAAATTCATACACATAATAAATGAAGGTTCCTTGATTTTGTGTGTGTGTGCAGTAATGCATATAATTGTATTTAGGTACATTACATCAAGTGTATATACTGTATATTTGTATACATAAATAAATAACTGTAAATAATAATAGTAATAATAATAACAATAATAATAATAAAAATAATATCATAAAGGTTATATATAACGTGGTGTGTGTGTGTGTTTGTGTGCCATGTATATATATATATATATATATACATATATACATGTATACATATATACATATATATACATACATATATACATATATATATATAGTAGTATAATATATATATATATAAATATTATATATATATAGAGTATATATATATATATAAATATATATATATACAGTATTATTCATTTAATAATATATAAATATAATACAGTATTGTTCATTTGTTTAAATCAAATCTTTCCTAGAAAGAGCAGTCTTTGCCAGCAGAATGTAAAAAGTTTAGTAAAAAAAAAGGGGAGAAAATGTTTTAGTGTGACAGGTTGCTTAACAGGTCCCTATATATATATATATATATATATAGCAGTATATATATATATATATATATATATATATATATATATATAGCATATATATATATATATATATATATATATATTTGTTTACAGTATTGTGATGATATATATAGACACACATTATGTATACATATAGCTATTGTATATGTGTGTGTGTGTGTGTATGTGTGTGTGTGTGTGTGTGTGTGTGTACCATTGTGAATAGGAAGCCAAGTGCCAGCTTTGCTCTAGAGAGCACTCCTGGTGGAAAGCAATTTCACAAATAATTTTTTACAACAATTAGGGAGTGTGAGGGGGTGAAATGACGATTTCACATGCAGATGCGCTGGTGGGGGAAGACCCTGCGCCCGAGCCCACAGTTCTGACCCTCAGAGCCCTTGCTTTGGTCAGAGCTCTGCACTGCACCACATTAAAGGCCAGCATGAGGTGAAATGAAAACCCAGTACAGCCGCCTTTCTTGGGAAACCACCCTTTCTACTCTTTTCCACACATTTTTGAACCCCCCCCCACTTTCTCTCTCTTCATTTCTCATTTCTCCAAAGTGTTGAATGATCTACCTTCATAGTTAACTTTCATATGAAATGATCAAATTTTTTCAACATAAAATGAATAAATTTCCCTCCTGAGTTTATTTAACATCTGACACTTTAAATTGGAAACACAATCCAGAACATGGAAAGTTCAAAAGTTGAGCTTAAAAGTCATTACATTGTTTCTATTTTAATATACTGTTATTGATACAGATCACAATATCAACAACAAAAACAAACCAAATAATAATGAATGTGTCTGCAAAGACAAAGGCATTTATTTAGCTGTTGGGATGCTTCAAGATAACGAAAAGTTATTCAGATTTTATCAGCACTCTGTAAAGTCATTAGTGCAGTGTTAATATTGTTTCATTTATCCCTGAGTTCAGAGACACATTAGGTGCTATAGATGAGATCATGACTCATGCTGTCTATGAGGAGCAGAAAAAGACCTGTTCTTTTCATAGTACAGTAATAACACACAGCTAATTGACTGAATTGATTCGAGATGGGCCACAGTGTCTATCAAGCTCACTTTCCAAGGAAATCTCCTATTAAATCACCTGACTTCTGTGAAATCCACTGCCTAGTTCAGTGCACAGGCCCCATGTATGTGTCCAGACTCCAAAGGCAGCCACAGGTTTAAATGTAGCATGGCCACCTCATTAAACACCATTAACCACCTCACATGGACACGCGGTCTTTCAGTGACTCAGCTCATCATGAACTTTGCAAACTTATCAATGAAACAGCTGAATAAATGCTCCTCTGTGTGGCTCCAGACTTCCTTTGAAGAATACCAAAATTGTTTTAATGTTCATGTGTTATTTGTTGTTCACATGTTTCCATGTGCACGAATGAATAAACAAATGAGCAAATAAATAATAATAATTATAATAATAATAATAATAATAAAACTTATATGCAGGAATTAGTGACTGTTATATACAGTTTCCATCATAACTCATTACATCAACACAATTATGACCAGTCTTCTGTGAGTAACTTAAAAAGAAAATGCACCTTGAAAGGCAGTAGTATTATATTATAAATCATGTATGTGGTACACGGGTTGAAATTCAGTGTAAGGCCCTTTCAGTGTAAAATTCACAGTGAAACTACATTTAAACACCCTTCTCTAAAGCTGTACATTTGCTATTATTATTGGCATTATAATCTTTGAAACTAAGCCTTACGTCTAATTCTCAGTTCATTTCTTAAATACAAACAAATTGATTTTTAACAAAATTACTTAAAGTCAAGCTGCGTTGGTAAAATCAGATTCACTTGTCTGTCAGGTTAGTTTCTTTAAAGTGTCATGTCCCTGAGGTCTTCACCCATACCTTTCGACTGTCCCATGGACCTCAGAGCTGGTGTAAGAGGGGCTAGATCTCTATTGCTCATGCTCTGATTTAATGGTCAGTTTATAGAAACAAACTGACCGTTTGTTTTATTCTTTAAAGTCCTCATCACTGCTTGCTAAGCATGCAGGCTGTTTGTGTCTGTTTTAATATTTGTAGTTTTGGTTTGTCTCTACGAAATACATTTGTGCAGTTTCCTAATTTGTTCGAATATTTTATTATGAATCACGAAAATGGATTAAACATTCAGTGCATGCGCATTCATATACAGAAAGAGCAATATACTTTTAGAAAGAACTATACATCGTATAAGCTTAAGAACCGCACGCGAAAAACAGGTATTTACTCACAGGATCACTTTTTTAAAAAACATAATTTTTCCTAACATTCCCTGAGCACAAAAAATTTGCTCAAAAGAGCCAAAAGGGACTGTGCAGTTGACTCCCAACTACAGTCTAACACTATTCCTCTAGGTTAGGCTATGCCTGTTGTCTCCTGAATCAGTAAAGCTGTAGCTGGACCCCAGATGAACTCTGATGCCAAGTCTCCACAGCCCAGCACCACCCAGCACACCAGGCACAGATTGCTATGACGGCGGCTGTGGGCCCTCCCCCTGGACTCTTGTTAACTTGCTGAGGCACGCTCACATCTGCTGAGAATTATATCACTGTGTTATTGCTTCCGCGCCACAATTATTTTATCCGGACGGCCAGTGTGGCAGTGTAAGATGTCATGTACTAGCAGAGGGCCTCTGCTTGTTAGACTACACACTTTCATTAATGACAGGGAGCGGGTTAGAGATACACATCTTTATGATACAGTGCAAGGCAATAGGACCCAATTCAGTGTTAGGAGTGTGCAGTTAGAGCAGCCATTCTGAAACAGTGTTCTGTGTGCAGAAGTAAAAAATGTTGGGCAATACAAAACATTTCTGATGTAGAATTTTTGGCCCTATAATGTGGTAGAAACATGAAATACCACTGCTATTAGGTGTTGGCTAACTGAGATACTACACTTGCATAAACAAAAACCTTGAGCATAAATGGGAGGTACCTTTGACAAATTTGTACGAACATTGTTTGAATCCTATATAAGCTGTTTCCAAAAGCCCTGGATTGGGACCTGGGATCCCTTCCTGACTGGGAGGTTTGTTTAACTTGCATAGAAAATTGCTGAATGGTTGCATCCCCACCTGAAAAGATTTTTCTTCCACATCTAAACTCTTTCCAGCATTAAAATAAATCTTTAAACACAAATTAAGACCCTCAGTATGATTTATGGACATGACCGTGTTTAATTACTATTAAGATATTCAAAATGCAACAGAAAGCCATTTTTGTCTAAACTTAACAAAGAACACAAGGAGTTTCTGCCCACAGCCTTATTCTAAGGTCTTTTTTGTATGTAGTTCCTGGAAAGCATTACATAACCTTGACAAAAAATGTTATCCGGGATAATGAGAACAGAGTACATCTCACCTTATCCAGCTTCTTGCTCAAACACTCACTCTGTCACATTTAGCAGGCGGATGTCTTCCACAAGTGGGTGCTGTAAGGATTTACAAAAGAGTTGGTGCTTTGTATGGATGACAGTGTCTGTAATATCTAAAGTTAAAGCGGGGCTCATTTCAAATGGCATTTAAATACACATTGTGTTATCACGCAAATGCATATCTTTTCAAACCAGATTTGTTTTGAAGATCAGTGACTGGAAGCTCAACACTCAAGACATCAGTTATTTTATTCCATTAAAGAGCAGACCATCAACTCTTTCTCTGTTCTTTTTGACGGAGGTTGCTGGTCATAAAATAATCAAGATGACATCACCTGCCCAAAGAGCTTTGAGAAGAACTCAGTAAACTCTGGCGGATATTTTGGCAGATAGCCTGGAAGAAATACACTTTATGTTTTTTTTTTCTGTGTATGGTCACAGGAGCAGAAAATAATGTACATCTTCACAATTACATTCTGGAAAGTAACTTAGCGGATCATCTCTACTATCCTTAGAATCTGCATTAGCATGCGACATACATATTAACCTATTGTCCCATAAAATTACAACAATTTTGTGCATGAAATATAAAACTTTTCAGAGTGATACCTGAGCTATCTGGCACCACAAAGTTATACCAGTGACTATTAATGCTCGAAAATAACACGCGCGCGTAAGGTGGTGTATGTGTGTGTGTTTGTTTCTGAGTCCAGCACAGCTCCATGAATATTTCAAACATTGTTCAGTGAATAAATGAAGTGGAAATTATGAAATCTATTATATGCTTCCCTTTTTTGAGAAAGTGTTTTGAATTATAAGTAAGGCTTTGCATATTAAGCAATTTTTACTTTCTTCATTAAACTCCATTTTCCATTTACCTATAAGCAAAGAAAATAGAAATACCCTTCAATGCATTCCTGAAATGGCCACAGAAACATACATCCCAAAAAACCTTGCACAATAACTGAGAAACACAACAAACATGTACATTCAAAACCAAGGTAGCCAGTCTAGCACTGAAACGGGGAGATTTCCTGTGTGATAAACAGAAGAACTGCACTGTGGAGCCGGCATCATTTCCCTGAAAATAAGTAATTGCTCTGACCAGTATTGCATGGAAATTAAACCAGTATCAAGATCCATTGACCCGAATTAAGACCCCGCTGGGTTCTTGATTACCCCTTTTGAAGTCCTTGCAGGGGGGTTAAATGGTAATTTTCACAAAAAAATGAGCCATTTCTTAAAAATCACACAATCAGATGAGAACTCTTTTTCTCCGTAAATTATATCACACCATCTGAAAATGCTGATACACCTCTATAATCACCATAAGGATGTTTATGCTTTCTTCTACACCTGCGTTGTCGGTCTCAGTCACAGATTGCTGAACAATTTCAAAAGAATATTGACATTTTTAAACTATATAAACTCAAGGTCACTTTGCAAAGAAAACAAATTTGAGAGATAAATAAAGAAATAGCCAGAAACATCATCAAGAAACACCACCATGCCCAGCAGAACAATGACTAGGAGTCTAGATGCTTAGTCGGACATGAACCGATCCAGTATAGACATTTATATTAGAGTTCAGACTAAAATGGTCATATTAAGGAAGGCTCCATCAACATCAAGGCAAAGTAGGCAACATTTATTCAGAAGACATGACATCATGAAAAACCAAAGGGAAAAAAGTAAGGAGGAAAAACAATGATGGAATATTCCAAAAGACTTTGCAAGGGTCCCATCAAGAGAGAAATTTAAGGGAGGACTAACACAACCATCAAATTAAATGCTGTTCAGATTGAATTTTTATGTTGGGAACTAACATGTAATTGATGTGAGTGTGAAGGAGATGTGTGAAGAACTTTCCTCAATTGAGGAACCGCCCAATAAAAAACAGTTACTACACCAGTTGTTAGTCATTCCTCTTTGCCAAGGGCCTGTACTGTCAATGGGAAATTTCCACAATTTATAATCAGAATAATACTAAACACTACTTAGAAGAGTCGGAGTGTTTAAGTTTAAAGAAAGGAAACCAAAGTCAGTCAGAATGTGTTAATGCTCTGTTATAAAGAAATGCAGTTCTCAATCAATAAGACAGAAATGGGCATGAAATGAGCCATACATATACATATATATACAAATATATACCTATATATATAATAATAAAAATAAGGGTAAGAATAATCCTCCCGATGCCTTAGATATTGTTTCATAATGTTTTTTGTTTTTGTTTTTCCACAAAAAAAGCCTTCTTTTCTTTAAGATTAACCACTGCCATCATCATAATTACATAAATAACAACAACAACAATAATAATAATAACTTTTTTAATATAGTGCCTTTCAACCCAAGGTCAATTTACAGCAAAAGATAAAACAATATAAAACAAAACAGTTAACAAACAAACACAAAGTCAGTGACCAAGCAAAGAGCAGAATTAAGACATCAAGAACTGGAAGAAGTGGAGCAGCAAAGACTGAATAGTTATGTTGTCATGAAGAGACAGAGAGGACATCAGGCGTGAATTCTGTTCCAAAGTTAATTCTCATAACAAACTATAACTTAAGAAAATCTGTGGAGTATACAAATCTGTGGAATATATAAACCCCAGTCCTGTGGATGGTTTGTGGACAGCAATGAGGAGTATATTGCTTTAGATTATTGAAAACAAAATCTTAAACAAAAGAATGAATGGAAGTGGTGTGTGTGGGTGTGTTTGCCCTGCAACAGACTGGCAAACTGTCCAGGTTGTTTCCCAGCCTTTTGGCCTGTGAGAGCTGAGATAGGCTCCAGCACCACCCATGACCCTCATCAGGACAAGCGGCTATGAAAATGAATGAATGAGTGAGTGAGTGAATTGAAGTGGTGCAAGGTGTTCATTCATTATTTTTTAATATAGATGAAGACAGATGTCTTCTCCATATGAATGCATTTATTTAAGCTGGTCTTTCAAAACAATGAAGAGTAATATTAATCAGCAATAACAATATTGTACATTGTTTTGCTGATGATATTGTTTATATGCAGTGAGAGTTGGGAGCAGCTTGAGGAGAACCTGGAGAGATGGAGATCTGCTCTAAAAGAGAAGAAGGAAATGAACGAGTAGGACATAAGGGGAATGGAAAGGGAGTGAAAGTGGAGTGGGGAGGATGGAGGGAGTAGAGGACAAAGGTGGGGGAGTTTAAATACTCTGGGATCAACAGTTCTGAGTAACGGCGAGTGTGGAAGAGAGGAGAAGAGAGTGCAGACAGGTTGAAATGCCACGGGGGTGAGAAGAGTTTGCTGGAGTGATTTATGACAGATGGGTACCAGCGAGAGTAAGAGGGAAAAGGGAAGGTTTACAGAACAGTAGCGAGACCAGCTATGATGTACAGGTTGGAGATGGTGGCACTGATGAAAAGACAGGAGGGCGGAACTGGAGGTGAAGATGCTGAAATTATCATTGGGTGAGGATGGGCAGGATTAGAAATTATTATATTAGAGGGACAGCTCAGGTTAGATATTTTGGAGACAAAGTTAGAGAGGCAAGGTTGCTTGGTTTGGACATGTCCAGAGGATGACTTGGTTGGGAGGAGGATGTTGAAGATGGAGCTGCCAGGAAAGAGGAGAAGAGGAGGCTTATGACGTGGTGAGATAGGACATGCAGGTGGTTGGTTTGAAGGAGGAATATGCAGAGGACCAGAAGAAATAGAGACTGTGGCGACCCCTAAAGAAAGAAAAAAAGAATAACAATATTATACATAAAGTATTAAACATAGTCATTGTAACATTATGGAAAGCTGCTACTTCTCTCTACCACAAACAAGGTTAAGGGTTTCCTTGCTCTCTTTCCTGATTTGCTCATGCTGGTTTTGGGCAACTTCCCATTTCTGCATACAAATGGGCCTGACTTTTGACCTCTTCCTGCACACAAAATGCTTGGCCGCTTGGGTTGTGACCCAGCGAGCAGGTCATGCCACGTTAAGTGTCCAGCTCAAACAGAGGGCTGTGGGCTCTTATCTGTAATGAAGTATGACTATCCTCCGCTGCTGCTGTCTGGACCGGGCCTCCCTGCAGCTCAAGGCATGCGGCCTGGAAAGAGGACGGCAAGAGCTCCAGTCCGTCCAGCTCAAAAAAAAAATGTTTGGCCTTTTATGTGCATAAAGCCTTTAAAAGTGAATGAGGGTGATTTGTTTCTGCACACTCCAGGCCACTGTCTGTGTATTTAAGCCCACCTACAATGAGTCCATTGGAATTTCTTGGGGCAAAAAAAAATCTCTGCTTTACAGCTGAGGTCAGGTATGTGTGGAAGTGTCGTTTGCTTGGACAATTGCTTCTTGAATAGTATTGCAGATGTCAAAGTGGAGAGGTGATGCACTGATGAGCATGTAGAACATGTGGATGTAAACATGTTGCTTAGGAGCACAACTGTTTCCAGTTCCCAAATATTACAGCAGCGATATAGAATAATTGTCTTTTTGTTAACCAATTTACATAATTGAAACGAATCATGTATTTTTTTCCACTAATTACATGTATATTTAACTAGTATTCTTTCAGGTTCAAATCATTAAAGTTTGCCATTTTTTCCAGTTTTTGTGAAGTAAAAAAAAAAGTTTCCTGGGCAAAACAAGGCTATGCATGACAAAAATAATCCCCAAATTTAAATGAACATCTTCTCTTTACAGTTACAAAAGTGTGATGGTTTGAAAGTTTACCTTTGGCAGAAAATTTCTCAGTTTGTTTCATTAAGCTAGACGTGAGAAATAATTTAAGAAAATCGAAGGAGAGTCAGTAAGAACCATTAAAAGACTCATGTGAGGCCCATTTTAGGCTTGATGGCATGTGATGGACTCACTGCTTTTTGATTTTAATCGGTCGGCACCCTTCGCTACGGAAAACAAAATGAAGTGAATAAACTCTCTGTTCCATTAAGGTTTGTCAAAATTAGTCTCAGCAAGAACCATAGCAGATGAAACAGATCATTTGATCTCAACCATGTGAGACCCGGGTCCATGTGTGAAGCTTTCAGACAGTTTCCTGTGCCTGTGTTTCCACTGATTAGTGTACATTCAGTTAAAGGATGATCTGAAACCAGTAGTTGGAGAGGTGCTCAGTATGAAAAGCAGCTTCAGATTTATCGTAAGGCAGGTATATTTTTTTGTATTATTAATAGTCACACTAACTGAATGGTAATAATAAGAATATAAACAGTTTTCACTTAAGTAATTAATCAGTCACAACTATAATAAGTATTAAACTATGAATTATTCAGCCAGTACAATAAATGTTTCAGTAAGTAATCATTCAATAACCACCAGTAAAATTCAATTACCACCATAAAGTATTCAATATATATATATGTGTATATATATATATATATATATATATATATATAGATAGATAGATAGATAGATAGATAGATAGATAGATATGATAGATGTGTTTCATATGACACACACACACACACACATATATATATATATATATAGAGAGAGAGAGAGAGAGAGAGAGAGAGAGAGAGAGAGAGAGACTCCAGTCACTTTGGAGTAGAAACAACATGTCTTTAGTTCCCACTCTCTACAAGTTATGGGATTTGCCCATAAACCACTTTGCCTCTCAAAATAGTTTTTTCTCTGTACTCAAATTATAATTGTTGCTGTATTTCATTATGTCTCACCGTATTAAACGATGCTGTGTTTGCACCATGTTTCTGGGGGTTTTTTCCAGACAGTTTTCTCTTAATGGTTCTGTCATGGGCATGTTTTATTTTGGTGTTGGATGTGGCCAAGCAACAATCAGTTTGTAATGAAGTTGATAAAACAATTTGCACTAGATTGTCACCGTAAGTGGCAACAAACATTACATAACCTTACATAACATTAAATAAAACATTTAATAATAAACCAAAGTGATCATTTAAAATTACTAATGACTTTCAAGGTAATTTGCAACTAGAGGGCAGTCCAGATTTTGCACAAATAATGTGGTCGTGAGTCACGCACACACACACACACACACACACACACACACACACACACACACACACACACACACACACACACACAGAGCCTCTCACTCTTATCACGTCTCTCTCTAATTCCTGCCTTTCTGAAATGCCAGGTTGGGAAGATTCTTAAGTGTCCCTTAGGATGTGTAAATGTTAGTGAAGTAAATCAAACTCAACTAAAGCACAGTGTCCTCCCAAAAACTGAAGGTCCATGAATGTGCCTCGACCCACGTGTTTAATAAGCCAACACATTAAATGGATATTTGGTGCAGATAATGGTGGATAACACATGCTACATTAAATGTGGCACGACATTTACCACTGGATCATACAAAAACAGCAAATTACTTTTGTAGTCCAGTTAAAAATGGACAGCCATGTACCCTGACCATAGCACGGTCCAAGCCAAAAAAGCCCACTAATATTAGGGCGGTTCAGCAGCTTGTAAGCATTTCCCCTTTTTGGTTGTTCAAGATAGAACAAGCATCTTAAACATTTGAAGGCATGAATGTACATTTTACTTTAGTTTAAAGCAAATTTGCAGTGAGCCCTTCAGTAAAGCTCCTCGATACAGAGCTGTTCCCACTGTCCATTTCCCTCAGCTGACAGAAACCTGGATAAAGTACAGTTCACAGTTGTGATCAGGGATCTTCCAGAAGGTCTAGTGTTAAGATTTTTTTAATTCAGGAAATTGGTTCATGCAGGGAGCAAAATACTGATTGGTCAACAATGTTTCGAGAAAAACTAGAAAAAACTTCACTTGTCGAAGTGAAGATAAACAATGGAATCAGAGCATTTCTGCAGTAAAATAAAGCTGAAGTGCAACATAAGTGCTGCTTCTCTAAAATAAAAATGAACAGAAAGGACAGACATCAAATGACAGATGTCAGATGTGAGTGTGTGTGTGTGTGTGTTTGAAAAATCGACAATTTCTAGAATGTTTCTGTCCTCTAGTGCATCATCTGGTCATCTGAGCATCGCTAACAGGACTGTCACACGAGATTATGGCTGGAACAACTTGTGTTGGCGTTGCAGAGAGCAGGGGGTGTTCATCACAAGAGCGTCAGCCACAAGTGAACTCAATGGCTGTTTTTCAGCTGATCCTGCTCCTTCGCTTCACCATGTAAGATGCATTTGGTTTGCCATGTAACTCAGTGAAGTGTCCATTCTTCATCATACAGTTTCCCTTTAAAATCAGTGTAAAGATATTTGTATATATTTTTCTTCTCTGCCTCTGAGGCCAGTGCCATGATAGTGACTGTGTGTGTGTGTGTGTGTGTGTGTGTGTGTGTGTGTGTGTGTGGACTCATTGCACACATAGATTGTTTTCCAAAGATCATGGAATACAATCTAAAAGAAAAGAAAAGAAAAGAAAAGAAAAGAAAAGAAAAGAAGAGAAAAGGCAATAAGAAAAGAAAATGAGAAATGAGCAAATAACAGGGCATAGGAAAGAGAAAAAGAGGAAAGAATAGAACAGAACAGAACGGAAAAAAGAAGAAATAATACAAAAATGAAAAAGAAAAGAACAGAACAGGAAAATGAAGGAAAAGCAAACAAATATAACAAAAAAGAGGAAAAAGAAAGAAAAAAGGAAGGAACAAATTCAAAAGAAATATGAAAGAAGAAAAGAACAGTACAAAAAATAGGATAGAATTTAACAGAAAAGAAAGGGAATGAAAATAAAAGGAAAGAAAAGAGAAAAGAAAAGAAAAGGAATGAAATGAAAAGAAAAAGAAAAGAAAAGAAAAGGAATGAAAAGAAAACAAAAAGGAAAGAATAGCAAAGAAAAGAAAAGAGAAAAGAAAAGAAAAGAAAAGAGAAAAAAAAGAAAAGGAATAAAAAAAGAAAAGGAAAGAGAAGAAAAGAAAAGGGAAGAAAAGAAAAGAAAAGAAAAGGAAAAAAAAGAAAAGAAAAGAAACTCAGTACCCCCTTGGTGTTTTAATCTGTATTGAACGTTTAAAACACGCCGCACTGGCGCCCTCTAGCGGTTGCGCCTCTGAACTGCATTAAGCTGAAATTCTGGAGCGTCACTGCAGAACATCCGGTGAAGAAGAAACATGGCGGCGCCCTTGTTAATGTCATGGTGTTGATTTCTGCGAAGCTGATCAGACTTTTTCATCACAAGCTTTCCTTCAGAGACGAACGTGCAGTGTGCAGATCTGAGGTTTGTGCTGGGAAATGTTCTGGATCTGGACTTTGATGCGCTGATCTGATGCTTTTTATTTTGCTGCCTAATAATGAGGCAGTGAAAGTAACACAGTAACACTGGGTACAGCTTTGAAAGGTTACCTATTTAACTGTTTTTACTGAGGCAGATCTTTTCTTTCGACTTTTTCAGGCTTAAAGACAACATGGTTCACCTGAGTGAGTATTAATCACAGATTTTCTTGGAACTTGAGAGACTGAAGAGCTGAAGTGTGTGTGAAGTGCTGATCTGTGTTTAGTGCATTGATTTTTTTTTATAGATTGACATTTTAAAGCTCTGTTTTATTCCAAACCAGGTAAGATGAGAAATGTTCAAATGTGTTTTTCTGGTCCATTTTACTGCTTTATTAATTTGACATCAATATTGTGTGTATGTGTAGAAGTTCATTTTGGTATCATTGTTTTTGTCTGTCCAACCGCAGCATCCCTGTTACTCAGAAGATACCACGGAGGTCATGTAGTGATCCGGCTGGCTCTTGGAGGGGTCACCAACAGACCATTCTACCGCATAGTGGCCGCCTATAATAAACGGGCCCGGGACGGGAAGTATATCGAGCAGCTTGGATCGTATGACCCCCTGCCAAACATCTACAATGAGAAGCTCGTCAGCTTCAACTACGACCGAATCAAGCACTGGATGGGTTGCGGGGCTCATCCAACAAAACCTGTGGCCAAACTTTTAGGTCAGTGTTCAAACAGATGAATCGTGACACTCCGGCTGTTTGATTTCCCAATTTTAATGAGTAGTTTTGGGTGATCTAATGATCGTAACACTAGGGCTGCACAAGGCAAGATCCTGACATTGCAGTCATATTGCAGCATGTTGGGACTGCAACAATTCCAAAACCGAATCAAAAATGAACAAAGAGAACAAATGAAACGGATAAAAAATTGGCCACAGTAATTTGAGTTCTAACACCTCAAGTGGCACTCTTAAACTAAATGTGATTTCATGGGGTGATTAAAAAACGAAAAACATACATGAACAAAACAAGGAGCACAACTCAATTCCTCACTCTTTTTAATTAAGGGTGTAACTGTGCATCAGACAATCTCAATTGAAATATGTGACGGTGAGCATCATGTGAAAGTGACAACCCTTGTCATTGCGAGGTCACGGCACAACACACATGAACCACAACGAAATTGGACCTCTGCATTTAACCCATGCACACTCAAACCCGTGCAGCAGTGGGCAGCTATTGAAAGTGTCCGGGGAGCAGTGATGGGGACAGTACCTTGCTCAAGGGTACCTCAGGGCAACCTATTGGGAAGGGGTTTGAACCCCCGATCCTCCGATCATGCGGCTAACGCCC
>CM029393.1:5913009-5977637 GCA_017165825.1 Hepsetus odoe | reverse complement strand
TCATCACAGTTTACATCACTCAATCCTGAATCGGATAGCATCTCCTTCTCAAGCAAAACTGATTTGACAACAAAAACTGAACAATTCTCAGAAACTTCAGAAAGTCCAGCACAACAACTTAAATTCTCTACTAGCAGGGAAGAAACTTTTCCATTATTTTCCACAAAACAATTGAGCTCTACCAGCTTCTTAATAAAATCAACAGGTAGTGAAGCTGGATCAAGTCACATCACCTCTACAACCCAAGACTTCACAAACAACAATCCATTCTCTACAACTGATCAACCACCTTCATTACCTGCAACCTTCTCAACAAAAGCCTTTGTATCTACATCAAACATTATAGCATCTTCTGGATCTGAATCGTCAAAAACACAAGAGGACACACCAACAGCAACAACTACACAATCTACTGAAACTATAGAACTGTCAGCTGGAACAAGTCAGCAATCATTACCCATGACAGATGCCGAAGCAGTAATTTCTTCTAATAGCTCCACAGTAGACGTGACAACAGAAACCAGAAGTCCAATACAAGCATCTGCGAAAACATCTGTGACTGCAGAATCCACACAGACAGCTTTGTTCTCCTCAGCTGAAGAAGTAAATACAGCAACATCCCCATTTTTTTCATCAGTAACCTCAACACCATATACAACCTCTTTTTCTGAACTTGAATTATCCACCATTGCTAGCAACACAGAGTACACATCAAGACAAACCTCAGAAACATCAGTTCACACAACTCAGCCATGGTCACTTTCAACTTCGGGTGTCAGCTCCATGACAGTGCTGACACAATCTACCAAAACTCAAGCCAATCTATTTTCCACAACTAGTCGACCACATTCATCACCATCAACCCCCTTAGTAAAAACCTTCATTGCTACTTTGATTACTTCAGCATCTGCTGTATCTGAACCTTCTATCACACAGGAAGACACATCCACAGAACTAACCACACAATCCTCAAAAACTTCAGAAGTACTGAGCGGATCAAGTCAGCAATCATTACTGACCACCAGCTCAGATGAAACAGTTATATCAAAGTCAACAAGTGAACTCAGCTCTCCAATGGGAACAGTAATTACAATAGGAAGTACAACACAAAGAGCAAGAGTGCTCTCTACATCCGAAGAAACATTGTTTTCAACTGACAAAGCACATTCATCTCCATCCACAGTTTTTCCATCAAAGACCTCAACACCTCTCACATTATCTACTTCTGAATCTGACTTATTCACCACTGCAAGCAAAACAAATTACCCATCAAGAAGCACTTCTGAACCAGCTATACAGACATCTAAGTTATGGTCGGCTTCTACTGCTGGTGCCAGCTCCACAACCGTGTTGACACACTCCACCGAAAGTAACACTGAGACAATTCTTTTTAAAACTACAGCACAGAAATATACGCCGACTACTCCTTTGACCTCAGCTCAAGAGAACCACTCAACCCCATTAAGCGAGTCTGCTGCTGCAGGCTCATCACATTTTATATCACTCAATCCGGAATCTGATAACATCCCCTTCTCAAGCAAAACTGATTTCACATCAACAGCAACAAATGAACAATTCTCAGAAACTTCAGAAGGTCCAGCAAAACAACTGACATTCTCTACTAGCAGGGAAAAAACCTTTCCATCAATATCCACAAAACAATTGAGCTCCACCAGCTTCTTAATTAAATCAACAGTGAGTGAAACTGGATCAAGTCACATCACCTCTACAACCCAAGACTTCTCACACAACAGTCCATTCTCCACAACTGATCAACCACTTTCATCACCATTAACTGACTCAACAAAAGCCTTTGTATCTACATCAAACATTACAGCGTCTGTTGGATCTGAATCTTCAAAATCACAAGAGGACACATCAACAGCAATGACTACACAATCCACTGAAACTATAGAGTTGTCAGCTGGATTAAGCCAGCAAGCATCTGCGAAAACATCTGTGACTGCAGAATCCACACAAACAGCTTTGTTCTCCTCAGTGGAGGAAGTAATTTCAGCAACATCCCCAGTTTTCACATCAGTAAACTCAACACCTCATACAACATACAGTTCTGAATTTGATATATCCACCAATGCTAGCAACACAGAGTACACATCACGACAAACCTCAGAAACATCAGTCCACACATCTCAGCCACGGTCACTTTCAACTGCAGGTGTCAGCGCCATAACAGTGTTGACACACTCTACCAAAACTCAAACCATTCCATTCTCCACAACTAGTGGACCACATTCATCACCATCATCCCACTCAGCAAAAACCTCCACTTCTACTTCAATTACTTCAGCATCTTCTGTATCTGAACCTTCCATCACACAAGAAAACACATCTACAGAACTAACCACACAATCATCAGAAACTTCAAAAGTACTTAGCGGATCAAGTCAGCAATCATTACTGACCACCAGCTCAGATGAAACAGTTTTATCAAACTCAACAAGTGAACTCAGCTCTCTAACAGGAAAATTAATAACAACAGGAAGTACAACACCAATAGCAGGACCTTCTGCTGGTTTCTTCTTTACTGCAGGATCTGAATCTTCAAAATCACTAGAGGACGTATCAACAGCAATGATTACACATTCCACTGGAACTACAGAGATGTCAGCTGGATCAAGTCAGCAATCATTACCCAGGACAGATGTAGATGTAGTCGTTTTTTCCTTTTCACCAGAAATTAGCTCCACAGTAGACATGGCGACAGTAACCCGTAGTCAGACACAAACTTCTGTGAAAACAGCTACAACTGCAGAATCCACACAGAGAGCTTTGTTCTCCTCAACTGAGGAAGCATTTTCAGCAACATCCCCTGTTATTTTATCAGTAACCTCAACACCTCATACAACATCTAGTTCTGAATTTGAATTATCCACCATTGCTAGCAACACAGAGTACACATCAAGACAAACCTCAGAAACATTACTCCAAACAAGTCAGCCACAGTCTCTTTCAACTGTTGAAAGAGTGTTGACACACTTTACCAAAACTCAATCCAATCTATTCTTTACGACTAATGGAGCATTCTCTTCACCATCAACCCACTCATTAAAAACCTTTACTTCTACGTCAATTATTTCATCATCTGCTGTATCTGAACCTTCCATCACACAAGAAAACCATTCTGCAGCTCAGTTTTCATCACCTGAAAAGGTTCCCACAGCAGAGAAATCTACATTATCCTCTCTTTTCAGCTCAACCCAAAAAAGACCTTCAGCACCATCAACATCTGCCTTATCGCCTCTTATCTCCAGTGGAGCAAGTCACCGGTCTTCAGGTTCTACCTTCTCTGATTACACCATTCCTTTAATATCAACAACTGAATTCAGCTCTTCAGTAGGAAACCTAGTTGGAACATCAATGAAAAGCTCTACAACAGTGAAATTTCCACAAGCCACTTTTTTCTCCTCATCTGTAGAAGCTTATACACCATCATCTGTCATCTCTGCAGCAGGACCCTCCACACCTTTTATGTCACTCAGTTCGTCTCCCAATGTAATTGTGACATCTGCTCAGACCACAACCACAGATCAGGTCTCTGCACTAACAAGTCAACCAAATTTTCAAACTACAAATCAGTCTTCACAATCTCAAGTGCCTTTGCCCACATTACATTTTTCTACCACTGGTAATCTTCCTCAGACATCATTCCCTTCCACCATCCAGAAATCTAGAACATCCTTTTCTACCAGTTTACTTGCTTCCATTTTACCAAGTGAATCAACGATAACAACAGAGATCATCACTACCACTTTGCAAAGATGTAAACAGACAGATTGCCAGTGCAATGGTGCACCATGTTTTTTAAATGTGACTTCTGGGAACTGTGAATGTAACTGCAGTATTTCTACATATGGGAATTCTTGTGAGTTTGCAAGTAACAGTACAGCTGTCATAATGTGTAAGTATATCTTTTACTTTTACTGATAATTTTTTCTTAAATCAGTATGGACCCACTTCATGAGAAAAGTTGTTCTTGCCTTTTGGAATATGGCTTGCTATTGTTTTTTATTTTTGTTTATATATGTTTTTATTTTTCCAAACCATTCATTCCCCTGCTCATCTAGTCCATATGTGGAACTTCCATAGAAATTAGTCAAATAATTAGTTTTTATAATATCACAAAGCATTATACATGCCTAATCACCAACAGCAACTTATCTCCACCCATTTATATTAAAATGATAAGAAGTGGTGAACTTCTTTGAGGAAGGATTATTTAAACCCAAACAAACAATTTAAATGGACCTCACTGGGGAAAAATACCAAAATACAATACAAAAAAAAATTGTAGGATAAAGGCCTTTGAATCTGTGACTACAACAGAAAACATTTATTTTGCAGCTGAAAACACACCAACCAGGAAGGCAAACATCTCTCTGAGAATTATGCAAAATTTTGTCTCCGACTTAAATAATCTGACATCTCAGGCATCCAAAATCTTGATTGCAATTTTAACACCTGAGGTATGTAAAGCTTTGCATTCTGTTGATAAAAAAATAATATTGTTCTTTCACACCTTTTAATGAATTCATTAACTACCTTGCAGCTTTCAGCGCTTTGTAAAATAGCAGATCCACAAAACTTCAAGGAAGTGACCATCTACAATCTAACGTAAATAATATCACCTAACAATTATTTATGAATGAATGATATAAACTGAATGCTGGATCATGTTTACTCTGAATGTATTTTTCTCAGACAAGGAAGCGTCATCGCCCAAAGCACTGCTCAGTACAGCTATCCCAACAATCAGTCACAAATTAATTTTCTCAATAACAATCTGGGCTCCTCGCTGGGGCAAATATTCAATGATTCCAGTTTGCTTCAGAATCTAAGTAAAGCACTTGGAACAAATGTTTCTGTTACAGACATTGTAATGCAAGCAGCTGAAATAACAGGTAAGTAATCATTTTGTTGGTTATCCACAGATTATCAAAATGTTTCTCAACTTCATGTCAACTTCTTTTTGTGTTTGTTCCTTTTGTTCTGAAAAGATGTCTCCAACTTAAGACCATTCTTGAACTGCAGTTCAGATTTTGCCAACTTTACATTAACCATTGAGGGAGGCACCTGGGTATGTCAGGGTCCATGCAAGAGTGATCCCAGATACTGCAATGACCATGGGGACTGCCTGAATGAGAAAAATGGGCCAGTTTGCCAGTAAGTGTGTACCAGAATATGCTTTTCATAACATGGATCTACGAGAACGTACCAATTTCTGAACCAATTGAGATAAATGGGCAGGCCTTGTGACAAACAAACACTGTAGCTTTCTATCCCTCGTACTTTTTGTGAGCTTTCAGTTGTTCAGGTTTGATTAATTAATGTGAAAAACTTACGTTTGTTTGCTTATACCTTGATCAGATGCTACAAGAATTATGTTGAGGAATACTATGGGACACAGTGTGACCTTTATCGCAGAGCTGCAGGATTTTATGCGGTGCTCTTTGGGAGTCTGTCAGGTGCCCTGGTCCTTCTGATCATTCTCATTACAATAATTTTGGTTCTGAGAAGAAGCCGCACGGAACATTGGTAAGGTTACAGATTAGCAAATTAATACATTGTTAAATGTGTTTCTGTGAACCTGTTACAACTTTCAGATTGGAGAGTACTCCATTGATAAAATATGTTAAAAAAAAATACATATACATTTTTTGTAGGTTTGTCAACAGCAGGTCTAACTTGAGATTGTCCTGGTCTGAGGAGGGCTTTTTTGACTTCTGTGGCATAGGTCAGGTTTTTTCAACTGCTTTATTCAACACTTTTTCATTATGTTCCTTTATAGATATAAATTTTTTTGTTTCATTTTCTTTGACATTTTTTATACAAAGGTCATTCTGGGTCATATAAACTGCATGAAAAAAGTGACTTTTCAGAGGAGGGACCTGTTGAGACCTTCATGCCACATCTTGCGAATGTTGACACGTCATTAAATGTAAGTACACGTGGCACTCGTTAGAGAGTTTTCTACATTACATAATTCCAATTTGACCATGTTGTACTTGCTTTTTGTTTATTTTTTCTAACCTGTTTTGTAGAGTTAAGGACATACAGTACTGTGCAAAAGTTTTAGGCAGGTGTGGAAAAAATGCTGTAAGCAAAGAATGCTTTCAGAATTGGAAGTGTTAATCATTTATTTTCATCAATCAACAAAATGCAGTGAATGAACAAAAGAGAATCTAAATCAAATCAATATTTGGTGTGACCACCCTTTGCCTTCAAAACAGCATCAATTCTTCTAGGTACACTTGCACACAGTTTTTGAAGGAACTCGACTGGTAGGTTGTTCCAAACATCTTGGAGAACTAACCACAGATCTTCTGTGGATGTAGCTTCCTCACATCCTTCTGTCTCTTCATGTAATCCAGACACACTGGATGATGGGCAGATCAGGGCTCTGTGGGGCCAGAAGATCTGATGCTGGTTGGAAGGCAAAAGGTAGTAACACCAAATATTGATTTGATTTAGATTTCTCTTTTGTTCGCTCACTTTGCTTTTTGTAAATTGACAAAAATAAACAATCATTATTTATATTTCTGAAAGCGTTCTTTGTTTACAGCATTTCTTCCACACCGGCCTAAAACTTTTGCACAGTATTGTTTGAAGTCAAGAATAATAATAATAGACTTTAAAAGAGAAATATTGAGGCAGTTTAAGGCTTTACTTAGCATTCTGACTCCAGAGACACCAGAGAACACAACAGGATGAGCACTGGGATGGCAGGATACCTCTCTTCCTAAAATGTAAACCCAACCAATCACATCCCAAACAAATGACCTATTCATTCTTTCCTGGCAGCAGTTTTTATTATTATTAATACTAAAACTAATACTACTACTACTACTAATAATAATAATAATAATAATAACCAGGCCTGAAAATCTTTTCACATGGGGGTAGGCCTCACAGACCAGGAGTCTTTTTAAAAACAAATGTTATGCTACAGTTTCTCGGTAAGTTGAAATGGGTTTTTGTCAAAGTTCTGTAAAGCTTGCCAAACCAACAATAACCTTGCATATCAGTAGCCAACTCCAAGTTGGCAGCAATAGACCATATGTGTATATCAGGAGAAGTGTCCTTCAAATGTACTTGAAATTTTATATTTATTTTTCTTCCCTTTTTGTTTTATTTTAATTTATTCAATTTTATTTTTTTGGCACAATATTTTTTTTAGGTGACAACAAGACGGCCAGAAGTGACGCTATGCAGATTGGGCAATACAGAAAATTGATGGCAATTAATCTGCTAACTAAAGCAGTGTTTGCCAAGCTTCTAAGAGGATTGTAGCTCTGGATGATTGGCTCCACAGTCCACTAGAGCACTAAATTGTACAGACTCAAGTGCATCCATTTATGCACACACAGCTATACATAGAAAGGCATTGCTGATAGAATAGGAAGCTCTGCAGCAAACTCACACTAATGCTAAGCATCAGCATAAGGAGTAGAAAGAGCTGTGGAGAGCAACTGCAGAGTTCTGGAGAGTTTGTGATCCTGAAACATCCAGCACCGGTACCTGACCTTGCTAATTTTTTTATTGACAATCACATCTTCATAGCAATGTCCCATCATCTAGTGTGAAGCTCTGAAGTGAAGTGGGGACAGCACACTGAAGTCAGAAGACATCACCAGACACATGAAAGAACATCATAAAATAAAATGACAACACTGTATCAATCCTTGTTGTTCTTGTTTTTTTTTGTTTTTGTTTTTTTCAATATCATTAATAGGTCCAGTCAGCTGATAGGTAACTTTGTTGGTCTGGCTGCAGGCCAGTGTATTTTTGACATAATATTGGGGCAGTGGTGGCCTAGTAGTTAGGGCGTTGGCTGGAGGATCAAGGATTCGAACCTCTTCCCAGTAGGTTGCCCTGAGGTACCCTTGAGCATGGTGCCATCCCTGTTGGTTCAATCCTCCCTGCGATTGGCTGGCAACCTGTCCAGGGTGTGTCCCCCATCCTTTGCCCTGTGTGAGCTGGGATGGACTCCAGCATGACCCCACTTGGGGCAAGCGGCAGAAAATGACTGACTGATGACATAATATCAGTCTTTTATTCATGTGGAGGGATTGTATGGAATAAAACTTTGAATGTGTTCTTTTTAAATGCTTTTTTTTTTCTTTCTTTTTTTTGATGAGAACCACTGATTTACAGACATTATGCACCATTGTTTCCCTGGGATATAAAATATATTTGTTGATTGAATAAGCTTTTCTTGTGGCTTCTTGTGCTTTTATTTGCATTTTAGTGTTCTATTGCTCTATAGTTTTCACAAAACCTGGTATAATACATTTAGAGAGACAATGAGGTCTATCATTGGGCACAGTTGGAAACAGTGATGTCCTTTCCCCACTAGAGGGCACTACACATTAGTCAATGAATCCTCATGGCTCAATCCCAAACCTGTACTTTGCTATGGAGCTTGAAAGCAGTGGGTTTCATTTATTCCTTTATTTTTCTCAAATATTTGTTGTATAAATGGTACAATATCTTGTTAGTTACATGCTTTTAGAAGGCAGACTTACATCATGTGTCGGCTGCTGGGTAAGAATCTATTTAGTGTCCCTCCACTGCTGATGGAGGTGTTCAATTGAGCATGCAATTTGTAAAATCACCTTAAAAAGGCAATGCCAATAAGCTCAGATGCAGCTGTACATGAAAAGGTCATGATGTCCAAATTTAAGTTTAGACTAAAATCTGTTATACCAGCAAAAAGGGGGGCTGACTACTGGATTCATGAGTGGGCCTGTAGTGGAGCAAGTTCTATTCCTCGTTGCATGTTCTAGACTTATGAAATGTACACTCTTAAATGACAGAGAACTTTCTGTCTATACCATGAACAGCTTTAAATAAACTACACTGATAAGGCCTGTACTGTTTATGTGTCTATTTGATTATCACCTAATAGTTTTAATTTATTATCAGTGGGTCACACCTGTTTGCACAGCTAACTGCTGAACGATGTCATGACCACGCACATACTTAACCAGGGTTTTTCTGAACTGCCCCTTCTCCCATTAGGAATGAAAAGACACTTAAGCAGTAGCGTCACATAAAGGCAGTGTATTGATAGTAGGGACTTAACAATGACATCTTCTCCATTGAAGGTAAATTATGGTCCCAGATTACATAATGACATAATGTACACTACTGGAGGCCTGCCTTTGGGCCTCTATTTTGAATAAGAAGTGAAACCTCTACAGAAAAATCATTTCATTTGAATAACAACAGCTGAATAATTGTATGATAAGACATAAATACATCAATTGCTTTATACTCAGAAGCACTCATTAATTATAATGGCCTAAAGCAAGGCTCAGTATGGATTTGGGTCACTGTGCCTGTGGAGTTGACAGGGATTATTGAACTATAGCAACAGGAAAAAGCCATGGGTGTGACTTGTCACCTTGACAACTGCTCCACATAAGGTTTCGTAACCAAGTGAAACAGAAAGGCAGAGCAGGCCATAATTGTCTAAAGTTGGTGAACGATATGAGACAATCTTTTGTGACTCTAAGGCTAGTGGTTTACTTCACTACGTAAAAAGCCTCATAATCTTTGGCTACGAACTGCAGGCTTGCCACCAGATAACTTCGGTTTTTTGTTTCTGTTTCTTTGATGCGTTCTTTCATCATTCAGTCTGATGGTGTGATAAGTCTGCTTTGATCATGCCATGCTCACACCAGGCAATCAGTTTTTAAGGAATTTAACCAGCAGCACATCACCAGTCAGTGTACGAAATGGCCTGAACTGGCTGTACAATCCCATAATTAAGCGAAATGATTTGTTCAGATTGCAGTGTCCAAGGTGAGCAGTTCATTTGATTCATTTGTTCAGATGAGCATATTAACTGTAGAAAAGTGAGATCATAAATGATCTTTTTATTGCATTTAGTGTCAAATCTTACAAGACTAGAGGCACAATTGTTTCAAAGACTTGAATCTAAACTGTAAAATGAAACAATGAATAATAATAATAATAATAATAATAATAATAATTAGTAGTAACATTTTTTACTAATCAAAGCTCTTGTAATTCATGCACATTTTTGTTTATGTATAACTCATTAAACCTATGCTATACACTCCTCTCTACCTTTTTTTTATCCATTTCTCTTTTTTCTTTATATTTTGAATTGTATGTGAGTCCTTTTAATGCATCCCATCAGTTTTTTATGATTTTCATGCAGTTAAATGTTAAAGAGTTTTAATGTTGAATTTTTTACTTTGTTTGGGAGACAATACAGGAATACAGGTGCCACAACACGCTCTATTTTTTCAACGCTAAATACATTAAATAAACAGCAGTCGTGCTGTAAAATGTGTTCACTGTAGGGATTCGACCAAACCATACTGAATGTAATGCCCAAACAAGGGCATTTAAACATGAAACATAAACTGTTCCTTTACAACCAAATATGTGTATGTACTGTTATTATTATGTTTTTGCATCACCGTCATGGTAACAGCTGCTGTTACCCTCCCGGACGGACGACACACAGGTCAGTCTTCACCGTTTGATAGCTTCATACAGAGGTTATGCTTAGAAAAAAGTCTCTGGGGAGACCAGATCAGACAAGATTCTCCTTTCACTCAATCAGGAGGGCAAAATGTGACAATGATGAACAGAAAGGAGAGCAGGTTGTGTGATTCATGCTTCTGGCACAAGCTGTCCTGTAACACTCCAGGCCTAACACCCCTATCTGAAATCAAACCCTAGCCATCACGCAACAAGCCGAGCTGATTTCAGATCAGTGGTAGAGCGACACCATAATTCACCTTCCTCCCATCTGGAACGGAGCCAGCAGTAATGAGGTAGAGCCGTGGGCGGGATAAAACAGGCAAAACAGCAATATCTTTGTGTTCTGCAGAGATAGGCCATCTTTCAAAGAATGAAATACAGCAGGACATCAGGTCAAGCAGCAGACTCGATTCATAAATAAGTCTGTTTATTTTGCTTTCCTTTACAGGCACATACTACACATAGCACTACTCAGGAGGACTATGTTAAATACTTTTACACATCACAATATACTGCTCTCTCAGTGCATTTTGCTTCTTTTATTCTACAACCACAGCAGAGAATGTCTAGTTTTTCTTGAACTTGCCTTCATTTCTTTCAGGTAAGACACAGAAAACAGGATTAAATAAAACAATGTAAACATTTTTTTCGATAAATGAATTTGTAAAAATGAGCAATACAAAAAAAACAAACAAAAAAAGAAAACAAAAGTGGCATCACTTACATTTGTGTCCCTTCCTGATGTAAGGTGGAAAAATGTGAACTCTACCATGATGACACATTGACCTCTGAGCTCAGCACGTTTGAGGGCTGGTTTGGTTTTTTTCCTCTTTTCTTTATTATCCTTATTTTCGGTGTTCCCTTGATGCGCTTGCTACATTTACTGAGTAATCACAATGGCGTTGGGACAATATACGACAATAAAACATCTCATTTACCCGCTGCCAGCAGCCAAAGTCTCCTAGGTCCACACCCACAGCAATCATGTCTGACAGGTATGCATGTACAGGAACAGGAAAGACTGTTTCTGTCAGATCAGCCAAATGTACTAGGCATGGATACAGCTACACATACAGGTGTAAGTAAACGTCTCTGAGAGGTTGAGGGACAGATCTGGAACCAGAGAGAATGTCTGTGTGTGATCCGATGGAAGCAAAACAAAACAATGTCATTACAAAAATGGAGATTAGAGTTAATAGTGGCCTTAAGTACACTGGAGGGAAAACGGCTTCAAGATAGCAAAAGCTTTATCACGATTGGTTATCGTTCTGGAATAATGGGATTTTAATCAAGAGAAGTATTTTTCATTCCTGTTAAGGGAGGTAGTATTGGGGACAGTCCTTTTCACAACTCTGACTCACAGCTTGTTTAAGCCATTCAAAGACATCAGCTAGAGAACAAGACCAACGCACTTTCACAGGTTACAAAACAGGCACCTTCTTTTGCGCAATAAAGAGCTATGTAGGCTACATTTCGGAAGGCAAAAAGTGGAAAAGAAAAACCCAACATGGAACATTCACCCTACCCCTTTCATTCATGAGAAATAAGCCTGACCTTCAAAAAAGGTTTTGTGAGAATCGCCTTGTAATACTTGGTAATAAAATTGGTTTAGGAATTTATCATTCGACTATTTTTAAAAAATATTAAAACACTTTATTTTAAGAGTCCCTGGTTGATGCTCTCCAACCCCATCAACTTGTCTTCTAAATGTCGCCTTAAGGAAGCCGATTAATAAAGCAGACTCTGTTAATCTGAACCTCAATTTAAAGTTAACCCTAGCCTGAACCTAACTAGAAAATTGATTTTGAAGGAGGTTCAGGGCAGGGCCATGGGACCCAATTTATTATACTCAAATTAATTACATCAACATTTTTTGAGTGTATCCGATATTGTCAGTAATTAATTGATTTAATTTTTAAGAAGAGAGCATAATTAGTCTTGATGAACTGGATTTAGTGCAGTGCAGTGTGTGAAAAGTTAATGAAAAACATCGCATTCATATTTTTGATATTTTTCATAAGAGATCTTCCTTCTCCATTTCAATTTATCAGTTCTTTTCCAAAAAAAAAAGTATATCATCAATTGGGAATATCTCTTAAACAATAGGATATTTTTGGTCATACTGCCCACTCCTCGTTCAGCAGACTGTTAAACATTTGAGCATCTGTAGATTACCTATAAGGGACTCTCAAATTGAAGTGTGACCAAGGCCATTTGAAGCAGGACCACATGGGAGGAAACCCTGTTTTATCAAAGCTAAGACTGTCATATCACTGTCGGTTGAAAATATTGGTGGATGGTTTGATCAAAATGTTAAACAAGTTAGAAAAGCGTTAACATTAACAGAAGCCAACATGAAATCAGAAACATCCAGCTTTTATCACACCTAACTGCAACATAAGGTGTGGGCCCATTTCTCACCCTGCATGTAAAGCTTTGCAACATTGTCAGTTCTGTCTATGGACAACAACGAACATAAATACTATAATTAAACCATTCCTATGTAACATGCACATTGTCAGCAGATTTCCAGAATCGGAGAAATACAACACAGATGGGCCACTCATACACACACACACACACACACACACACACACACACACACACACACACACACACAGGCACAGTCTCTTGGAGCATTACTGATTCAGGAGGTGAAACAGTGTGCTTTTCCAACAGTGTGCCTGATTTTAACGATGGAATAGTCAGATAAACATGGAATATCCTTCACTAATAACATGGCCACAAAATAGCTAGGCCTTTATATACTTCATATATAGCGTGCAACACAGTTCGAACAGATGCCCTACTGACTCGTCGTCCCATTGTTTTCACACAAGAAGCTCTGGAGCACATTTTCAGCCACAGAAGCAGCATTTCTTCAAAAGCAATATAAAGCCTGACTAGCAAGAAAAAAAAACCAAACAAACAAAAAAAAAAACACTGAATAAAATGAGGTACCAGACCAGCTCATACCTGACAAATGCACCACAGCATCATTTAAAACACTTACGTTTCACATAATGAACAATTAATTGTTGAGTGAAACCATATAAAATAATCATTCTGAGATATTGTCTAGTGATCAGTGCCTTCAAAGCTGCACTTTCACATCATGTCACACACAAAAAAAAAAAACAGCAACAAGAAATCTCAGTAACCGCAGTTGGTATGTAACTTCCCCTTCTTTTTCAAAAAATGGTAAAACTAATGGTAACTGCTCATGAGCTGCAGAAGAGTCCTTTATGTGCTCAGGCAGCTGGATAAAATGATGCACAGTCAATGTCCCATATGTTTCACCCTAAACAAAGTCCGAGTGTGTTTTCCTTTTGCTTTGGCAGGCCCAGTCTAGACTGGAGCCTGAAGCTTCAGCAATTCGGCCCGCCGCACTGTCCACAAAATACTTCTCGTGTTTGTCAAGATACGCGGGTCGTTGCGGCAACAGGAAGTAGTGCGTGGTGCTGGCCTTCCTGCCGTTCTCCATGATGGGCAAAATGCACGGGGAACCTTCACTGTTCTGCCTTTGCAAGCCCCGACTAACATATTTGGGGTCCGGGGCAAAGCTCTGAGTGGGTGGCATGATCCCATTGAGGTAAATAGGGAGGCTCTTGGGGCTAGGTGTACGGGATGTCCCGCTGGACAGAGGTTCTCTGGGGGGAATTTTTGGGGGTTTGTCCTCATCGCTGTAAGCACCGGAGGACACTTCAGCTGACCAGCGCCGGTTGTCCGCAGTACCTTTCACTGGCCGAGGGGGAATGGGAACTCGAGGAGGGACTTCGGGTTTGTCTGGGCATCGGGCGTTGCGGTGATGACAGGGTAGGCGAAGGCCTGAGGGTTTATTGAAGGAGCCAGCAGGGCCGGAATGGGAACGCCGGAGCTTGCGCTGGGCACGGTCCTGCTGTCGAAAACACACAGCCTTCTGAGGCTGCTGACCCTGGAGCTCCTGATCCCTCTGTTGCAGAAGGTGCTCCTGAGCATCCTGTCCCTGCTTCTTCTTTGATTGAGGATCACGGGACAACACTGGTCCTTCATAGTAGGCATAATTGATCTGTCCAGAGTCCCTAAAACTCCGACTACGACTATGCAAACTTTGCAAAGGAGATCTGGGAACTTGATCAGGAACTAGACAGCGACTTTCATCTCCAGTATACGACTCCACCTCACTGTCCATGGTCTGGTCAGCAGGCGGCTCCACAGAGCCAGGAATCGGGGGAAGCGGCTTCGCTACCCGGCTAGGTGTCTGTGGTGGGGAGATGTGGTCAGATACAGAGAGTCGCTGGAAGCCTGGGACCACCTGGTCATCTTCAACAGGGCTTGGGGTGTAGGGATCAACCGTGGAGGAAAAGGACAGCTGTGTGGGTCTGGACTTTTTAGGGGGCAATGGCTGGGCTCCAGGACTGTGTGAGGAATGGGACTGCAATCTCTGCTCTGGTAAAAAAGGAAAGATGCTAAGTAAAGAGTGAACATGCAGCTTTATCTGTCTTTTAAGTAGGTTTTAAATATCTCCAGTACCTGTCTTGGTGAAAAGGGCCATTCAAAAAACACATTCTCATTTACATTCATTGAAATCTTTAGCTTACATTTCATTCCCAACCAAAGTTTCACCTCTTTATTGCTGGTTATATGAGCATCTGTATTGCGTTAGAAGAAAGGTTTTACTTACTGCCTGCTGTCAAGAATGACGAAACTTGTTGCTGGGATCGTAGCTTGTAAGAGGCATCAAGGCTCAAGTACAAGCTGAAAGATAAAAAAAAAAAACACAAAAAAAAACACAAAAATATTTCAGTTTCATGAGCTAAAACATCTAGAAACAGTTCATGGCATGTTTCAGACGCGCCATCCTGTTTATCATGAGTTATCAAAAAAGGTTCAGAGTCCCACTAAACTAATCCATCTTTGAGTCTCACCTTACAATAACATGTCAACAGCTATTGTATCAGTTGTGAGGCACTCACTTGTCAAGATCATGTTCATATTTCCAGGAGGGCTTGGCTCCAGCCATGCTATGGCAAAGACTGCCCCGCAGGAAGAGGCTTTGCGAGGGTAAACAAATCTCCTGGGCAGTCAAGCCTGCAGTGGACATGCTCCAGCTGCAATCGGGTCGCATTCAAGACAGGAAACGCTCTTCTCACCAAGCTGTCAGCTGCTGCAGTGTACCTGAAAGAGAGCCCGGAAAGGGAGCAAAGTGATTTACATGTAAACAGGTAATTATGGGATCACTAGAACCATTAAACTTCAGTCGGAACATTCTGAAAGCACTAGGTAATGCGTTTTAGTGAGTTACATTTTATGAAAAAAATCCATGAATTCTAAGAAGATCATGTAAGAAGAATGTACTTGTGACATACGGAAATAAAGATTGTGTTTTTACAGTCTGAAGTGACAAGTCTGTTTTAATGTTGGGGTCAGCCCCTTGATCCTCCTTCTTTCTATCTTTTTATCTTTTTGCAGGTCACTAAGGGAAGCTGTGCTTGTGTAGTGGACCCTGTTCCAGGTCTTTAAGAAAAAAAAAAAAGAATATTAAGCAACATGCTCCTCCACTCCACTGGCTGTGGTATGACAAACGTTTGTTTAACAAGACTTCGAGACACTTTTGCCCCTACAAGCCCTGAGGGCACAGCACATCCACACGCATGTTCTCGCACACAAACACAAGAAGACGTGTTATAGTCCTGGTGATTTTCCCTGCTGTCTGATTCCTTACTGAGTGTTTACTATATGCTCTTGCTTATTTTGTTAATCCCACCGTCACTTGACTCCAAACATGATGAAACAGGGTTCCGAAGAAGTCCGATAGTCATCATAAGATATTTGAACCAGTGCTGCTTCGATTGTAGCTTGAGAAAATGGCATGAAAACCAGTTTTGCACATCACTGTATAACCCTCCCTATAGAGCACTACTAGTGAGAAATGTGCTAAAATCTCACATGGGACATCGGAAAGGCCAAATCAAGTTCAACCGAATCACGAAAACTACGGAACCAGTTACACAGCGCAGGAGAACCTAACACTCTGTTTCACCCCTTAAATATTTCTAAAGGCATGCAATCAGTTACATTAGTCTTTTTTGCCTTGAGGACAGTGTTTTGGTTCAAAGAAAAGGCATCAGGTTCAAGCTCCAAGGCAATCTGTAAGTGAACCTCGAACAGTGCACCTTTCACTGTATGACAGACAGGTCCTGAACTCGCTTGAGCATCAACTTGATGCTTAGGATCCTGAGAATTTAGTCAGACTGCTCTTATTTCTATGCCATTAGCTCCTCTGAACAGAGTGTAATGTTTTACGACATGAATGCAGCACAGTTACATAAGATGTATACGGCCTGTTAATGATTTCAGCTATGAAAAGTGTGTAGAACGCAAATGAACTCACAATAGAGAAACTGCAGCAGTTGGGTCAAGCCATGTTGGGTCAAAGGTGTTCGAAAGCGTCAAACACCCAAGAAGGGAAAGAAAGAGGAAGGGGGAAGAAAGATGAGGACAGATCCCCACCGCATCCTGCACACTCCGGACCTTGGATACAGTCCCTTCACACAGCGCAACCTGATCCATGATAATGAACCCCATGGGCCCAACGCTTCCTCTCACAACAGGTGCAAGGCATACCATGCTGGCAGTGGTCAGTAGAGACATTTCTCTGCTGTATTTATGGGCAGTGCTGATGTGTTCTTACGAGACACGTGTTGGGATGAGACAGTGGCAAAGGCCTGGACAACAAAAGTCCAGTCTAAAAGCTTCCTGTGGGAGCCCCCAGCCTATAGGAATACATGTAACAGGAAGCTTACAACCAGTGTATTACGTCTAAGTGCACTACCGAAATTCAGCAACTCATTTTTTAGCTTTCTAAGGTTTCATCACTAGAAGGGTAAGGGTCATAACCCTGATCCAATGGCTGAATATCAAATGGCACCATACTCCCTACGTAGTCCTTAGGAGAATGACCCCTACAATGATCATTGTCTGATAAAAGGGATATTTGGGATCAAGCCCGTTTGCACAGTTCCCTCCTTTTGATGTATTGTTTAGGTTATCAAGTATATAGGGCGACGTATGTAGGGAGCACGGAGCGATTTGCGATACAGCCCATTAGCTCACACCCCACACGTTCTCGCCGCGGTTGCCAAGCAACCATACCCGCTCTACTTGTTGCTTCGCTAGGCAACAGGCCCCGCCCCCTGTGCTGGGATTGGTCGCGCGCTTGTGCTCCGAGGCAGCCCGCCGTTCTAGAACGCATCTGAGGGCGGGGCTCGGTGGGGGAAGCGAAGAAAACACGCCGGTTTGACTTCCGGATGACTCATCTGCGGAGTACACGGGGGTAATTCGACTGTATGTTATAAATCTGATCACATACGGGCGCACCTGCTGTTTTAGTCGACTTTCAATCATATAAATGAACAAGTTAACAGCGGACTGACGTGCGTTTTCAATTTAGATCGAAGAGTCTCATTCATTGCTGCTGTCCAATGTAGTCTAGTTGGCTTAGACTATCTTATAAACCATCTTTATCCTCACAGTTTCTGCATAATCCAGTTGCTGGGATGGTGCACTTCTTTACAAAGAGGCTGATCAATCACAGTATTATAACGGTAATCATGCATGACATCAAAGTTTTGCAACTTTTCTATGACTTTTATTGAAGGTATCAAATGTAGACTATGTATACTTTGACAGTAGATCAGAATAGCCTACAATAAGGAAAAGTGACCCATTAAATGCACACTCAGGTGGAGGTAAAGGCAAAAAAAAATAGTTTTCGATCAGATCTGCAGGGAGATCCGTCAGAATATTAAATACAGCTTGTTACTGTTTATGTGGAGAAGAACAACCTGATATTAAACCCTCGATGCGAATGACTAGAGCGGAGCAAGTGGTTTATGATGTGCTGGAGAGGAAAGAAAATTAACACGATGTTTATGGAGGCACATGCTGAGCAATGAGTAGCTCTACACATATAAAATGATGGTGTTAATAGCAATAACAGTTGTGATCTATGGCTCTACAGTGAGTGTGATGGAAGCTGCTGTCAGTCCTGAAACGTGGAGAAATCAGGCGCTTCAAACTCACCTCAACCTCCTGGCTTCCTATTCCAAACTTATGTGAGTGCAGGCAAGTGCATGTCGCTGTAAAGATCCCGCTGAGGCTTCAGTTAGCTCTCTTACAGATAAGAGCAGACATTCAGCACTTTGTTCCTCCATGGGCTCGTTAACAACGCTTCCTCTGTGTGCGCTCTTTTAAACGGCGGCGCTGTGGCCCCGCCCCCGGACTGGCCCTTAAAGGCGCCGCGCACATTTTTCAAACCTGCTACCAAAGCGCAGGGGCCACAAAACCTGAGCGCAAAAATGTGCCTGATCCCCTAAAAAACTGGCCCTCGTGAACACACCACAACAACATCCTTCCTCAACATTTGACCCAAACACACAGCAGGCAAAAATAAAGCCCGAGCAGCAGCACCTCGCTTAAAGGTACCTACTGGTTCGGGACTTGAACCCACAACCTTCTGAGCAATAGGACAGTTAAGTAACCACTAAGCCACCGTGGATCCTGTTTACAGTCACCTCCGTATTTACACTGTCCCACTCGTATAAAGGGGGGCACATTGGAGCTGTCGTCTTGCAGCGAAAAGGGCCTGGGTTCGATTCCCCAGCAGAGTGTGTGGAGTGTTCATGTTCCCCACTTGTCTGTGGTTTCCTCTGTGTGTGTATGTGAATCTGTGCGTCTGCCCTGCAATGGACTGGACACCTTTCACACTGTGTGTGCTGTGGTAGGCTCCAGCTTCACCTGCAGTCCTGCTCCGGATAAAGGGTTAAAATGGTGAGTGAGTGATACACGAAAATATGTCTGTTGCTTTCATACAGAACACGTTAACAACCGGTCTGTTGCCTTTATAGTATTTTTCATTTATATAACTCTGTGTATGTCTTGCCTTTAAACACTGTCTGGACACTGTACTACAGGGGCAGCGGTGGCCCAGTGGTTAGGGTGTTGGCCACATGATCGGAGGATTGGGGGTTCAAACCCCTTCCCAGTGGGTTGCCCTTGAGGTACCCTTGAGCAAGGTGCCGTCCCCGTCCCGCTCCTCCCTGCGATGGGCTGGCGACCTGTCCAGGGTGCGTCCTCGCCCTGTGTATGCTGGGTTGGACACCAGCACCCCCCCACGACCCCGTTTGGGACAAGCGGCGGATGGATATGTGTGTCACATACATGGCCAGTTGATTGTGATTTATCCAAAATACAAGTGAGGAACATTAAGATTGTTAAAGCCAGGACAGTAGTGATTGAGAAGAAGTAAAAGCTTGGTGCAGATCCAGAAGAGCTATCTGTAGGTTAATGAACCCAGATGAAACTGAAATTTTCCTCGAACACCTGGCAAGGTGTTATGGTGCATTCCAGTTAAAATCAGAATTTCTGCATTAAAAAAACTCGGAATGTCTTGCTGAGAGGTGACAGCACAACCCACTGCACCTTCTTGCTGGCTTACATCTAAATTCTGCCAGACCGGAGTTTGAACTGCATCTTCTAATTGAAGCATTCCCACCTTTCCATCAGCTTAGCATTAACAAACCCTGACTCCAGTACATCCTGAGGCAACACCGTGATCAACCACACTGTTCTTTAGTTAGGACATGCATCCTAGGCATTAGAACATATTCTTACCCCAAACAAAGTACCCGTTTGAAGATATCTTGCAAATTGAAGCTCCAGAGCTGCCACAGCTGGAACTATAAAATAAATAAAGAGGACCTGTCTGAGGACAGCTCGGAGCCTGAGGAAAAAGGGCAGGGAGAGCAGGAGTGGGAGGCAGACATGGAGATGACTCCAGGACTGATAAGCGAGCATAACCAGCAAACACAAGGAGTCACATTATCATCTGCATGTTTGCTAGATGGGGCCCGTATCATCTGGTAGCTTCTTGTCAGATGTACATGGATGATTCAATCTCAACAGGGTGGGTTGCTCATAAAGCAAAATCAAATATTGCAAATCATATCTTAATGTGGCAGTCAGACCTTTTCAACACATAGAAAAGATAAAGCACGTAACATATTGAGTCCAAATGTTCTGACTAAAAGAGGAATTCCATGGATTTTTCTAGATTTCTGTTTAACTTAGACATTATGGTGTGAGTCAATAGATTGGTTTAATGCAAAATGTTCCAAACGTACCAAAATTGGTCACATTGGTGGTGATAGGAACCAGACAACAAAAAAAACCCTTCCCTTTCATGGCATCATTACATGCACATTACAAAGCTGGTTAACAACTGGTTAAGACAAGCTCAATTAATGCCAAAGCTAGTTTTGAATAGTTTTAGAATAGTTACGAGATTACAAATGGGCCTAAAACGTACATTCAAGGGGTTTACATGGAGTCATGGGGTAAAATAAGCAGCTTCCCAAAGAAAGCGGATTTCTCACTGGCATTATAAACGTTTTTTACCTGATGTGGGTTCACTGGTGATTTTTTATTGGTTCCCATTACTTTGTAAAGACGTTCCTTTCCAATGCACCAAACACTGAAGTACATCTCAGCAATTGAATGATGAAATGTGGGGAAATTGGTTGACAGTTGATAAGATACAAAGATATTATCAGTGTTACTCTGGTCCTGATTAAAGTATTGTGTAAAATGAACGAATCGTCATAGTGATTTTTTTTAAATCACCCTTTTCACACTAAAATGATTGGGACTTCACAGCAGGTTACACAAGGGTTGACAGGTTGCAGAGTGGTACAAAACCAAACAAACCAGCTACATGAGGCGAGTGTTGAACAAGGATACAGTCACAATGGCCCACATAAAAAGCCACTAAGTGCTAAAGCAAACAGAGGTTGAAGAAAGGGAAGATAGAAGGAACACAATGTACTTGCACTACAGTGCTGCAAATCCCCATGCCTGGCCTTGGCCCCTCAGACCTAACAGGCTTATCATTAGACATTTGGCCGCTGATGGGGCAGACCTCTCGCTAATCCCCTTTTATAATTTCAAGCACATTTTTCACATTCCTTTGGGCCAGTTGTGGCCAGCCAGAGAAGGAAGGGTCTGTCTGCTGTGTGTTTTGCAGAGGTGAACATTCATGCATGCATATGTGCTTGTTTGCACAGGAGTATGTACGCATACGCCTACTCTGCATGAGTGCATATGTGTGCAGAAGGGCACATGTCCATGAGTGTCAGCGTACATGCATGGGTTTGTGTGCATGTTTGCATGTGTTTGTGTGTGTGTGTGTGTATTTATGGCTGCACTTTACACTGTGTGCATGGAATCTACATTGATTGAATAGTATGGGAAAACGTTCCGATATAAACACATTGGTCAGCATTTGGTGGTTGCAAAATAAATCATATTCATTTTATCTGATTTATTTGTATCTTCTCTCTAATTTAGTGCAACACTGCAGCCTTTATCCTGCTTTACTTTACTGTCAAAAAAAAAGTAGAGTGCCAATGCAAGTACAGATTGCCACACGTTGATAGAAACCCGGCCATGAACTTTCTTCCCCTGCTAAATCCCTCCCTCTTGCTCTCTGGACACAGACACACACACACACACACACACACACACACACACACACTCTCTCCTTGGGTGATATGATGTCACTACACAAACACACGCATACAGAAGGAAGTACCTTATAAAGTCAGACGGGCAGGCAGCACGCATGGAGTGCTTTCACGTATAGTGAAAGCATCACACCGTGAAAGGGTTTCATCAGTTTCCACAGCTTTAAATTGAATGTTCATTTAAAACTCATGATATTATTACTTTCTGAGAATTTTCCAAAAAAAGAGTACGGCCCACAAATGTTTTTATGCTCCTAAAAATAAAGGCTCCAACATATTTGGATGCATGGCTATAAGAACCTGTAAAGAGGTTCTTTTACTTCACATGCATCATTTTTGAAAATGATCCATTGAAGGATTCTTTACGGAAGCGGTTTTTAGCCTTGTCTGCCAGGGACCCCTTCCAGTGTCAAAAAAAATATTATTTGACTTTTATGAGTAGGCAATATGATAGATGATATAAAATGTTTCAACTTTTATCAAACTTAGTTTTAGAGTTATGTAAAGTATGTATTCATAAAGTCTAACAATATTATAATTATGCCATTTCTCCTGCTGCTAATTCCATGTTAGCCTATGATGTGCATAGTCGAAGTATATAGCCGCCAAATAAAAATCTCGGTTGGGATTTTTTTGTGGCTGCCTTACCCATGTGATCTCATTAAAAAGCAAATAAATGTACAAACCCCATGGCTGAACATTACAGACCCTGGGAGTCATTGGACCTCTCTTTGAGAACCACCATGACCGCAGGCAGACTAAAGTGAAAAAGCAGGTTCTTTGAGCTATCCCATAGAAGAACCACTTTAATTGCCAGCCAAGTTCCATCAAAAACTGTGTGCAAGTGTACCTAGAAGAATTGATGCTGTTTTGAAGATAAAGGGTGGTCACACCAATGATTGATTTGATTTAGATTCTCTTTTGTTCATTCACTGCATTTTGTTGATTGATGAAAATAAATGATTAACACTTCCATTTCTGAACGCATTCTTTGTTTACAGCATTTTTTCCACACCTGCCTAAAACCTTTGCACAGCACTGTATGTGAAAGTGAGGAACATGTTAAAAGTCTTGGAAAAAGGTTTCACAAGTACATTCACATGCTGTGGTTAAATTTTTAAAACGTTTCTTCACACTTACACATTTCATTTACCAAAATGACTCTTGTATGAACAGATAATAGATTCTTAAAGGAACCAAAAGTGGTCTTTCTAAAGCGTATGGCAGAGAATTCTTTCTGGCACCTTTTTATTTTATTAGTAAATGTAGATGTAGAATGATGAACAGAACTGGAAGTGATAAGTGATAAGTTAATGTATAAGTTGCATAATGCATGTTATACTGAAATTAACACCTATTCCTAAACATTTTAATCTGAGGAGTATTCATAATTAACAGATAATAACAATATTCATTATTATTGATTGATTCATCATTATCGTCTCGCTGTGCCCCCAAAACTTGAAAAAATGATCCGAATCTCAGACACCACAGTCTACACTTTTTAGGTAAGGATTTTGAACAGGGATCTAGTTCAGGAATACACAGCATTCTGTGCAGAGCAATAAAATCTAGTGGTGCAACAGCTAATTTACTATGAAATTACCGAATGCTGGATATGAATTGCCACCACAAAAATTTATCACCAGCTTTTATTCAGTCGGCCAAAGAAAAAAAAACCTTCCAGAGAAAAGTGCATATTTGTACTTCCACTACCCAGGAATTCACAACCGGCGATTTCTAGGAACCTGATATGAACCTGAAGGAATTTCCTCAGGGCACACTTCACAGAGCGGTTAGACCCATGTGCGACACCCTGGCACACTGTTGCCAAATTCCAGGACAAAGTGTCCAGCACAGTGAAGGAAAGGAGTGAATCACCACCCCGCAAAGGTCAGCAGGTTGCAAACCTCCTCCTTTTGATGTAATCTCACAAACTAGCTATTTCCAACAGCAAGGTCAAAGTTCTTACCCTAATCTAAGGCCAGCATGAGGTATTTCCTCACCCAAAGAGGATGAAAAACATCATATAAGTGGAGGGATAGGAAGGAAGTTTGTGGTCAACTGTTTGTTTTATTGGCAACCTATAATTGCATTGTGCTCACATGGCCACTGATAAAGGACTGCAGCAGGCATGTGACAGAGCCCAGAGCGTGTAATAAGGTGATAGTACCTTAACTGCTATCTGAATAAAAGGACAGAAAATAAAATAAGTTAAATAATAATAATAACAGCTAAGGGCCACTGTAAATGCATCTTTTATGTTAGTGTAAAAGTGTTATGTAAGTGGGGTGGCAGTGGTTTAGTGGTAGGGTACGGACCTATGGCTCAAGAGGTCCCAGGTTCGAATCCCACCTCTAGCACTTCCACCACTGGGCCCTGAGCAAGACTCTTAACCTTGAGTTGCTCCAGGGGGACTGTCCCTGTAATTAGGACTTGGAAGTCACTCTGGATAAGAGCGTCTGCTAAATAGAAATCTAAATACATCTTTTAAGTCTGTACTTTGCTGTATATAAATCTGCTGCCATCACAAAACCTCCCAGTTTTAAGAATGGTGGCAAATCAGGTCAAAATATGTTATGTTAGTTTGCTTAGTTTGCTTATGGCAACATGGGAAATTCCGCAAATGCATTGAATTTGTCCACTGACGTTGCAGGAAAGCTCTGCATTTAAACCTGAAATTCAACACATCTTGTCACTTGATTAGAGTGTTCAAACTGTTTAATAAGAAAAACTGTAAAACAAGCACTGTATACTATCAAGCATTTAGTATTTAACATCAAGCATTTCATTTATAATGAAACCTAAATCCAGAATGCCTCATATTCAAAATGTGATGAAAATAGCGATTGACACTAAATCTGTGAGAAGGGTATGTCTATTAATACATATATAATTTTAGTTTATTATTTCACAACATTTTCTATTAATTTTGTCATAACGCCTTGTTCTTCCCCAAAATCCTTTGAATAAACCATTGGTTTACATTTCAGCACTTCTAATTACAAAGTTATATTATTGTATAATTAATAATAGTAAAAACGAATAATGAGAAGTGTCCAAACTGTTTAACATGAACATATAATAGCAGACAAAAACTGCCATCTTAAAAAAATCAGCCATTCAATTTAATGTGCAGAAATTCAGTACATGAATTTTTACATGAACATGCTCTGACAGTACTTGTATTCAAGTATGATTACATTCCACTTCCCAACTATTTAGTCTGCTAAATCAAGCCATGATGAAATAAGACTAGTGCTGACCACTTTATTTAGGATGACAAGACAGGTCAATGTAAGGAAAACAGCCACTGGTTGACTTGAAAGAAAAAAAAACCCTGAAATAAACAATCACTTGGGAAGTAAAAATGTCTAAAAAACATATTCAAGAGTGATTACATTCTTCTGTCCAACAATTTAGTCTGATATGGCTAATGTAGCCATGGTGCTATACAGCCAGGGCCAGAGCAAGCAGCTGTGGTAAGAACGATGACAAATCAGGTCGCTCAGCCAGGCGGCTTCATATTCCTGTTTAGTCAATGCTGTGTGGGACTGGAATTGTCTGAGAATCAGCCATATGGTTTGAGGCAACACACATATACACTCTCTCTACCGCTCACACACACACGCAGTCTGCCTCTCTTTCTCAGCCACGGAGGCATGACACAAATCCAAGACCCACAGCCTGTCATCTCTCATGAAAATGTAAATATTATCATATTACAACATTGGGAATGATTACACAAACCTTACTCAGCCTCCTTTTCCACCCACCTCCATTATTAATCATTTCCTCAGTTACTATTACTGGGTCTATTTCCTGGAAATCATTGGAAATCCGATAGATACCTGATCACTGTCTCTGCCTGAAATACTATTGGCGGGTTCAGGTTTCGTCATTGCCAGACAGTAGAGGGGAGGGGCATAAGCTTGTTGACTTGCAGGGCGTGTTTGGTACCTGGACAGAACACCTGAAATCACAGGAAAAGCTTAAAGGCATACCATGACAAATTTATGATGATAAAGGTCGAAATAACGATACGTTTGGCTATAGTTCTCATCCCTAACTCAAATACAGTCTGCTGTAATAATATAATATAATATATGATAATATATGATAATCTGCTTTTACATAGATAATCACCACTCAGTGTTATACAAACAGCTCCATATTTGCCTAGACATTTGGAGTGGGGGTTCAGGGAACATCTTTCCTGAAAAACAGGTCAGAGGTCAGTACAACTGAACAATCCCCTGCTTCAATAATCATTTTGGTAAATGACACGATTGCGGAGAATGGTTTGAAAGTTTAATCATTAGAAGTCACGGTTATCACCATCCAGAAGAAAAGTAAGGAACGGTTTCTAGCTTGTAGATCACTAAAAGAGTGGAGAAGACCTGCTTAAAGAGCTTGAGTTTGTGAGCTGAAGAGCAGGTATTTTAATATGATTTGAATTTGATGAAATGTCATGTCTTTTGTCTTTTTCTGCCAAAATGAAGATGTTATTTCTAAGAGTTTAAAAAAGAACCAACACAATTAAGAATGTAAATTGTATTTATATTTAATTTATAATGTGACTAAGTGCTAATAAACTGTAATTAAGTACCAAGCATTTACTCCAAATAGCATTGCAAAACACTTTCTAAGAACTAAAGAAAAAAATCGACATAATGCAGACGCTCTTTGCCAATTAAGCCCTGCATTCAAACAAAGACTTTTTCAGAAAGCTTTATTTTAAAGATTCTTAGTCCATAAAATTCCTTGTCGGCATGAGTGGAAGCCTGCCAGATGTAAACATGTGTATCTCCTGCTTTTGCTTTCCAGATGAAGAGCAGTGCAGAGGGAGGCTGTAAAACCCAAACGCTGCGGCCTAATCAGGAATGTCCATGTACAATTAAGCGCCTTACTTTCATGGTCCGGAGCCAAGAGCAGGACAAAAGAGGCAAACTGCTGAAATACGTAAACATGGAAGGAAGTCCATAAATGGGAACGTTTTGAGCCCCTATTGCACCAAAGGAAAAGAAATCAAGTGTACAATACTGACGTACTTCTAAAGCTCTTAAACATGGTATTTATAAAGACCTGCTCATTCAGGAGCATAAATATGCCCTAGGAGTAATTCATGCCTGACAGCTGTATGTTATGTTTTAAACATTTTAAGCTTTCTCTTGATTTGTGTATGACGTTGGTACTGAAACAGTTAATGTCCAGCATCCTGGCATGCCTGCGATGAGTATTCCAGGTTTTTGCTGTTTCCATGCAGTAGTCCTCTAAAGGCCAGGTCAAGGCTTTCTCAATGTAGCGATCAATTTGTCTAAAGTGTGAGTGGATAGCTGAGGGATTTGCTGCTCCCCTGGTTTCCTGTTCTTCAGTTCCTCAGAGATGCACTACAGAGACACACACTCAGCCTCCCCACAGCTACTGCTAATAAAGATTTCAGCTGTGCTTGCCAGAGGCAAACAACTGACTTTAACTACGTAACAGTAGCCAGTATGTGTTTGGAGAATCCACATAGCAGCTGTATATATATTGGACTAAACTGTAGATTAAATAGAGTTCAGTCATTTACGTGTGGCTAAATTAGACTGAGAGTTTAATCCACAGTTATGCAGCACTGGGAGTCTAGCAGGCAACATAAAGGGTAGCCTTGCCCCTTTTCTTAACAGTCAAGGCAATTAATTGATAGTTAGTTTTCTCCTCCAAGTGTGCTGAGCCATTAAGTTTCATTAGCAGATTAAAAAAAAAAAGATTAAAAAAAAGATACAGCAACGCTCAACATGACTTGGAGGAAGCCTGTGGTAGCCTTTACCATCTCAGCTTGGTAGCATCATATGAAGGACTAGTTAGCTGTTGGAATTAAAAATTCAAATTGACACAGCTTAAGCTGCAAACATTAGGCTTTTTTTTTCAGTCGCTAATATAACTGTTTATTATCCAGTCACTGTTATGAACTGATTTATCTGTGATCCTACAACAAATATGTTTTTTCATAGCAACTGAGTGGAGAAACCTTTAACCTTTTGCTCATCACTACACAACATGTTACAGTTTAATCTCAACATTTTAACAGTTTATTTAAACTTCCTGAGAAACCCAGCCACTAGAGATGCACAAGTCAGTGTATTTCTTCGTGCCGGTGCCAAGCCCGGACATAAATGGGGAGGGTTATGTCAGGAAGGGCATCTGGTGTAAAACTTTTGCCAAATCAATATGCCGACAACGAAAAAGACATTTAAACTTTTAAACAGCAGGTGAACATTGAAAGCCTTTAAAAGCTCCCCCTCAGGGTGCTCTAACATGTAATTTTTCAGAATTCATGGTATGATGCCTGAAACATTGATTTGCAATGGTTTTGAGAGGTTTTGACTGAAAATTCCATCCATCCATCTTCTGGGCAGCTTATCCTCAAAGGGGTCCAGGGGATTCTGGAACCAATCCCAGTGCGAAAGGCAGAGAAACACCCTGGACAGGTCACTATTCCATCACAGGGCAGACACACTGACAAACACTCACACATATTCACTGGAGGAAGCAAAGCATTCAGAAGCGACTAAAAGTTTTATTTTTTACCAGTTTGTTTATGGGAGATAGCTGCAAGTGTTGTAATCAGAAAGCAGTGTATCAAGCGCACGTATTCTTTTAAAGACATTTGGAACACTGTCCCACTCATACACATATGAGTTTTTGCTTGTAAGCTTAAAATGATACCACATACTTTATCAGAGGGTCCTGTTGTTCTTTATAATTGAAATGGGACATACATTAAACCACAATCTCCTCTCGAGCTTCAGCCAGACAATAACATTAATTCTGGGCAGCACTTGCCACACTGTAAGACTTAATACTCTACAGCAACAGGCGTGAGAGCATGCCAAACTCAGTTTTTCCATCCTTTAAATGCAGGGAGCCCATGATGATGCATACATGCAGGGGTTAAGTGACACGCTCCAAGGTGCTTTATAAAAGTAAGGGCGAATGCACAGTCTTGCACTGAACCTTATCATGAGGACAAGCTGAGCTGGAATGCCAGCGTTGATCATTTTACAGATGCATTCAAAAATAGAGGTTCCTGGCATACATTATTTATAGGATCCATTTGAAAGGATTCTACATTTTTCTTGCATTGTATGTGTTTACACTCAGATCTTCTTTGCTACTCTAGTATAACATTTCCTGTTAAAATTCCCTTTCACATGACCATTATCCAATATCTCTTTAAAGACTGATATATCTAAATGACATGATCTGATTGACTGCCCCACATTGCATCCCATTCAATAGGGAATTTGTCCCAAAACATTCCTGTTACTTTAGTGTGATAGGGCATGGCCTAGTTGCAGTAGGCTAAATAGGCAGAGATGAAGCCTATTTGTTTTAATGACATCACAAATTTATTTACAGTGCTGAGCAGTGTTCATTCACTGCATCAAACTTTCATTAAAATGTGAGAATAAATGTCAGGATTTTATCCTTTAATAAGAGTTGTTCTCCGAACAGTCCTCATTGTCCCCAGATGGTTCACATTTTTCTCTATCGCTATGTTTTGGGAGATAAACTGGAGTAAAGACAGGGAACATCTGCAGGCCTTAATAACTGGTTTATTGAGGTTCTTCAAAGTGCTTCTTCTATATCACAAAGGCTTTCCAAAAAGGCTCTAAAAACACCTTAAGCCAGCTAATATTGACCGGGTGTTCTGTTCTCTTGCTTAGAAGTGAAAACAAGCTGTAGTAGCAATTGGCTTCGTTCTTACATTATGTAACAGTGACCTTAATGAGAGCTGTTATAAAACCGGCCCAGCAACACAAGGCACTAAGCACACAAATAAAAATGCATTGAAACAGACACAAGCCTTGGTAAATGCTAATCTTACTAAATGTGATTTGACATGCAATCTAAAAAACAGTGGCTGTAAAGATAGGAAAAAGAACCTATATTGTGCAATAGATCATCTCAATGTTTAAATAAGTATAGCATGAGTAGTGGATGCTAATGCAATCACCTTTGTTCCACAGCTTCTACAGACATTTGAAAGTAGGTGTGAACTAAAGGCATCTGGATTTTTTCAATAAAGGTGGATGCCTGCATTCTCAGTAGGCAGAGCATGAAAAATTGGCAATGCTCTGAGGACCCATACATTACAGAGTACGTTTATTTAAGCCTGCTTTCCACCCTCCTGCAAACCAGGGACGTATTAACCATCTGAAGGCCTGGGAGTCTTCAGCAGAACTTAAAGACACGGGAGGGATGTACCCAGACTGGTGTCTTTACCATAAATACAGGGCTGTGGTTCTTCAAAGGTGTGGGAGGCTTTAGGAGCTCATTGGATAGAACTTACTAACCCTGAGCTTAAAGTCAAACAGCAAACACTGAGCGGTCTACATGAGACACATAGTCATGACCTTTTTTGATATTTTTATTAGAAACTTACTCACTTTTTATCACTGTATGTTTTATTTGGTGTGACTTTAATATTCCTCAAGCTAACATTTTTTTAAATGCAACATTATGAATGAATTAAGATCTACAGCTGAAACTGACACAGTACAGAGAGTGCTCATTTCATGGGGGGTAGACCATTTGCCGCAGCTGCTTTGCATTGTGCAACCATTTTATAACAAACAGACAACATAAATGCAAGAAGACGTCAGACAGTGGGCTCCACGAGTATGAAACATTTCTATTATCTTAACCGCTTATCCCAAATAGGGTTGTGGAGAGCTGGGGCCTATCAAAATGCTCATAGGGCAAAAGGCAAAGAAACACCCTGGACAGGCTGTTTTATTGCTGGTCAGACACAGAAATTTGGCGCTGAAACAAAAGATATAGGACAAATCTGATCTTTTGTGCCAAGACTTTAACATGAACTTTACCACATATTTCCTTAAACTGACTTAGAAGCAGTGCAACATCTTGAACAGGTCTAGTTGTTATTATGCTCTGCACTTTTTTGGTCAATGAAATATGCAGGAATTTAATTGTGCTTTCAGGTTTTTGGAACCCACTGTATAATAAAGTCTTAAATGATGAACATTTCTCTTCTTTTCTGAGATACAGAGGGGTTTTCATAGATATATAGATATTGCTGTCCCCAGACAACAATACAAAACAAAACAGAGCTTAAGTTAATATGAATATAATTTTGCTTTAGATTCTACAAAAAGCACATTCAAATGCTAAATCTTGCAAAGTCACCCTAAAGTGGCACCATAGCCAAGAGTCCAAGGCCAAACTCCTGGCCATCCGCAGAATGTTGGCAAGGGCTGACCTCAAACTGTCCCTTTTTGGCACATACACTTTTGGACCATGCACTGGTGATTTAATGAGATGATAGCATTTACTTATGAGTCCACACACACCAGACACACACACATATGCAACTTTCTCCTGAGTGTCTTAAAACTCACCCAGGTGAAACGTCCTCACTAAATCCCCTGTAGAATACTGGATGCGTAATGACTTATCCACCTGGGGCATTTTTTATTTTGCTGTACTGGCTCTCTATGTTCTATTTGTCCTTTTTTACCTTGGCTCTTCTAAAAACCTCTCTCTGATGTTGTTTTTTTCCTTTTTCTTTCCTTTCAGCAAATGTTTTTTTCCTTCAAAAGATCAAACACACTCAAAATTAAGAAAAAAGCCCCAAAGCCTTTATTTGTTGCAAGAGCTCTTGTACATGCCAAACACAGCATACTAATTAACTCCCTTTGCCTTCTAATTAAAAGTTAAGCTTGTTCTCCACTGTCCTTAAACTAGGCAGTGGAGATCCAGTATGTAGTGCTGGAGGTAAGACTCTTGTCTGTGGAGCCATATCTCAATGGTGTGTGTGTGTTCATGGGAGTGTATCTGCTCAGCCATATGTGAACAGGATGGTGGGAGTATCTAAGCATGTTAATGTCTTCGTCACATTAAATGAGCAGATAGCGGAGAAGCAGAAGAACCCACAGGAAGTTGCATGACCCTGAGGGCAAGACTTAAGCGAACCTTATACGTGTCTGTTCCTCTGAAGTTAAAACACAAGCCTTCACAAAACTGACACCTCATCAATTCAAATAACAGGGAAAGGAGTGGAGGTGGGTAGATGTCGGTTACCTCCGTGCTCGTCATTCTCAGCTAACATTCAACATTCAATATAACCTCAGAGGAAAAGGTGCTAAGAACTATTTTTGTTTTGGGTGTTTGGAGTGTTGTTTCAGCGATAGTGATGATAAATTGAACAATGATCCCAGCATTAGACTGTCCATTTGTAAAAGTATAAGTTGGTTATATTTCCAAGTGCATGCTGTTCTATTCTTCTAATTATATTCTCTTATGTTTTTCCATTCTTCACCACTAGCTTTAAAAAGTGCACTTGAGAGGCATATGATTAAGAAAAACCATACATATGCAGCCTGCCATGAGTTCAAAGTTTGTTATCCTGAATGATTAACGCAGCCATGACAAAATGACTCATTTTGAGTGCAGACCATGTCTTCAATTAATCAATTGTGGTTTAAGTAGTGAATACAACTCAAAGAACTTGAGCTTGAGTTCTGGACAACTCCTGTTCTTAATCTCCCTTGCTCAAGATCCAAGACTGGAGTGTAGGAGTTATGGAGAACAGGGAGGAGACAGGAAAGCATATGCAAAAAAAGAGTAGTAAGAAATGTATTACATATAATAGAATGTGAGTAATCCCTTAGAGTTTCTATGTTACTGTGGTGCACTTCTAATTTCTTTTCTGGAAATTGATTATTTATTGCCTGAAAACTTGGACGTACAAACAAATTTGCCCAATATGGTCAAACTAGGGAAGATAACAACAAACAGGACTGCAAGGAGGACTGGCATCTGAGGAGATGCCAAATGGGCCTGAAAGTGCCTTAGGAGGCACCAAACAGCAGATGTAAGGAGACTGGAGCTTATACGGGAAAGGAAACAAGGAACAGGGTGAGATGAAGAGGGAAGAGAATCTGAGCAGTAAGAAAGCTTTGAGAAGAATAGTAAAAGAGTTGGTATGAAGAGAAGAGCGGTGGGATAAAAGACAGAAGGGCTGGGATAAAGGGGTCAGAGGTTAAGATGAAAGGCAAAGTGGCTGGAATGGAGGATGAAAAGGAGAATGTTGAAAAGAAGAGAAATAAGCAAAGAAAAAGACAAGAGGCCTTTCTGGATCTGTTGTGGCCAAATCAGGGATTAGATTGCCATTGAAGCAGAAAGTCTGGGAATACCATAGAAAGAACAAAAAAGAGAAGATATCGGTGACTACTCTGAGTAGTCAAAGCTGTCTGATATTAACTATTAAGGCATAAGGAAGATCCGAAAGGGTCAGAAAAAAAGAGGATGTGGGTTGGATCCATGCAAGCAAGGCCAAGGAAGTACCAGGCCCTTCAGTGAAAAGGTTGATATCATCAGGTATTGTCTTCAAAAATGGATTTGATGTCACTGGGCTGAGTTGTTTACCACAGAAGGAACTGAGATAAAGTGAAGACAACATTGTTGTATAAGGCACACCTTCTATGGGAGTCAAGACAGGTGACAGAAGAGTCCCCATTGAATGAATTGGCATAAATGATGACAGGCCTCAGAGAAATGCCAGGAGAGTTTATCAAGAAGATGCCAGAAGCCAAAAGTGTCGGGCAGCATTTTTGTCCTGAGCTTCAGTTAATAGATTAATGCATTAACCTCACAACTGCCAACTGCTTTTGCTCTCCAGCACTGTTAGAACAGCATTGGGCACATCAGTTGAGAACTCTAGACTCATTTCTGGAATCTGCCCATCTGGGTGATTTTAAAACCAACCAAATACTCCCAGAAGAGTTGACTGATTTAGTAAAAACTGTTAAGATCTTTGCTGCTATTACTTAGATTTTTAATAGTGCAAAGGAGCTTTTATTTATAGGAAGCCTTTCATTACTGAATGTCCTGGGACAATAAAGCCTTTTTCACACCAGCACTGTAATCCTGAATTGGCCTTGACCCTAGGAGCTCTGTGTGAAGTTTGTGGGCGTGTTGATGACAATATCATATAATGGGCAAAAACAAGGGTGAACGTAAGGGTGAAGAAGAAGGTCATGAAAATGTCTACCTACAGATGAGGAGATATAGGAACTCAGGCTGAAGCCCAATCTTCAAGGAATGGTGGTTGTTTAAGAGTAAATTAGGAAGTGGCTACATGAAAGTGTAATATCCTGCCTCCTGCCTGCGAGGTGCCACCCTTCGCCTCAACCTCAGAGAGTATTTCCAGTAAGTGAGAATGTTTCACACAGATAGGCGCCTGCTGTACTACGTGTGAAAAGCCGACTCTTGAACACATCTGATTCAGCTGGTGCACTGTCTGGAGTTCATGACTCAAAACTGCTTTACAGGACCTGTAGGTGAACAATTACTGATGGAGTGGGGCAGAGCACTGAAGGCGGCATTTATGAAAAGTCTTTAAATTTAATTTTCGCTCAATTCAAAACAATATACAACTAATAATCTTCGAAAACAGAAAAAATGTTTCCGCTTATTTATTCTATATACTTAAATAATAATTCAGAAATAATTATAAAACACGTCTATAAAATTACTCACAGTTGATGTCAGAGCTTATGCTGTTGTGGACCACAGTATAGCAAATTATGTTTTCTAATAGTATCTAGTTCTGGTGTCTCAGCCATGCTATGAATTATTTCCTGGTTGGCAAATTTGAAAAAGTAAAATAAATCCCTAAATATTCACAATATTTCTGTGATCTTCATTTTCATCAGAGTTGATCTTAAGTCTTGTGTGAAAGTAAAGAAGTATAGTTTTACTCCATGTCATGTCTGTAGCGCATTTGGTTTCCGTTTGCTTAAAAAACACAGACCAGTTGAACCACACACTGACAAACATACATGTAAGCCACAGGTCAGAAAAAGGGGAAAGTTTGCTAAACTTTCAGCGTAAATCAACACAACTGGGAACAGCTTGTTCTCACATTGTGGAAAAAAGTATTAAGTCCATGCACTTTTGGCAACATTTGCCAAAGTTTGCTGAAGAATGAACCATCAAAACAGGTCTGCAGAGTGAACATATGGAGCCAAGTCAGTATCAGAGGCTAATAAGCTTGTGAACTGGTTTATAGCTTCAGTTAATTAGAAGACATATTCAGATTTCATTAAGAAAAATGTACGGTGTGAGATGTTTTCCATGGACTTTATTTTAGAATAAAGAAGTTAAGGAGTTAGGGATGCAGTGGTGTAGGACTTGTAGTTGTAACAATATCTTTTATATATATATATATATATATCAGCAGATATCCATGCAGATAAAAAACATATTAAATAAGTAATTGGGGGTTTATCTACCTGAATTATAAAAGTGTGTCTATGGATCATTTATTTATTTATTTATTTATTTATTTATTTATTTATTTATTTATTGGTCTTCCAGAATCCAATATATCACATATCAATTTGAAAAATTCATCAAATCTAAGCAGTCCAAATGTGTATACGAAATAATTTTTTCAACCAAATATCTGGTGACCCCAGTAAGATTCAGACATTTTTGTGCTTCTTTAATCAACATGCTAACATTTCTAGAGTATCTGCAAAGAACTATGCACCTCATGTCATTTGTCTTGCAAGGTTTAATATAAAAAGCTTTGTTACATTCACATCTTTCTAAAGTTTTTGCAACTTTTCTAACATGTTGCAGTGAACTTATTGCAGTTGCAGTCATCAGAACCTGTTTATGCTTCACACCTCTGTTAGACAAACCCCATTTCCAGAGAAATTTATTCCACTTGATACTGTAAAGTGCCAAGCACACAAAACTTGCTTCGCTGTGACCAAGGCAACCAATCATGATAAAGCCATCTGTGTCATACCTCACTTAGCAAGGACAATCACACTTATCAGCCAGGCAGGAAGACTGGACAGACAGAGGAAGTGAAGGAAAATGTTTATATTTATTCTGCTGCTGATATAGTGTAAAGTTTCCCACGGAGAAAAAACATTTATAACCTAATTGTGAAAATAGGTATTGAGTTAACAATCAATCAAACCAGATATTCAGTCACCAGGATGTGTCAACCAGCTTTAAGACTGATGAAATTTAAGCCAACTAGACTATGGCAGGAATATGAAGTCAAAAATGATTAGAAATTAATTAAAAGAATGACTTTTTATTTGCAGTTGTCTCTAAATAATCCGGCATGCCGCTCCACCCAATAACAATTCAAGTAAAACCTTATTAATACAAAAATATAACCAGCACTACCTCTGTTGTAAATGCCTCCTCTTAAGACTATGAAAACCACCTTCGGATTATTTATTATATAAGATGTGAAGCTGAATATCTTATTATAAACACATAGCTGTAGTATTATCTTCAGATCTCTAGAGATCACTATGAACTAGTTTCATTTTAATTAATTTATGGAGCGTGTTTAAAACAGCAGCAGCCGATAAGAAGTGGATACACACTCATTCGAATACAGCATCAAACGAAAAAGTCTTTTCAAATCCATGCCATGCAAAGAACTAGTGAAAACTAAAGGTACCACAGAATAATTAAAATGATGATAAATTAAAAATAATAATAAAACAATGTTATAAAGTGTAAAAAGGAAGTGAATATCAATTATTCTTAAAATAAGATTTAATAACTGATAATAAGTTTGTGTCTTATTTAAAAAAGCTCCAAACCCTTGGACCCAGTTACTAAAAACACCTTTTCTCCTTTAGGCTACCTAAATTTCTTCTTTTTAGAAAAGGGTTAAAATCTTGCCTCTTGGGGCGATTTAGTGCAGAATAAAGAAAGAAATCACCCCCTATGTCATAATTACATCATTGTGCAGCATAACCAAGACTATATTTAGTCTAAATTTAAGCTTGTGCTTATTTAAATTAATCCCACATTATAACATCCTAAAGCCTGTTATGAAGACACAGCCCCTCCCCGAAATAGAAGTAGAAGGCAGCAGAAAGACAGGGTGTTTCCTTTCTATTTCTCTGCTTTCTGCTTGTTTCTAGTTTATTCAGTGGTTAGCCTGAAGCAGAAAGACCTGGCCAAGGACGATATGAGTGGGACGATATTACAGATTCATAAAAGAGGTTCTTCACAGCCACCATGTCTAGACATCTGGAGGTCGTTGAATGAAGATAATTCTAAAAGTAGGATGCAGAGGGAATTATTAAGCTGTCTCTAGTCACCCCCCCCGACACACGCGCACACACACACACACACACACATACACACACACACACACTTTCTGTGCTCTGCTCTTTCTCTGGTCTGCAATTAAAGATGGAAGTGGAACATCTTTTTTGGTTCCCCCATTGATTCAAACCTCTTTGGTGTGTTATTTTCCCGAGTGAATCTTACTCTAGACTTAATAATTACTGCACTCTTTAGACTCCATTGCTTCATTCACCTTAATATCTTTTTCAAAATAATATGAAGTATATGTTTTCCTATACTGCTGACTTTTGTATTAGCATTTTGAAACAGTCTTATCCGATTAATGATATTTTAAACCTACTATTTCAAGATAACCTTTTTTTTTTTTTTTTCTCATTATAACAACATATGTCAAATAAGTAATAAGTAATTATTTTGAGATCCTAATTGAAAATTGTGTCACACTGCTGCCAGAAATAGAGGAAGAAAAAAGAAACAGGGGTAAGGTATCTGAACAGATAACAGAGAAGAAACATTTTGAATGCTAGTTTATATTTTTATGCCTTCCATTATGAAAATGTTTGGTCAGGGCTTTATCACATTTTCAAACATCAAAACTGTGAGTTTTTTTTTTCAAACAATGCATTTTATTGGTTCGGAAGGAAGGCCAAACTCATCATGCGCATTAGTGTATATAAAGCCTATAAGAAGTGGATGCAGGACATAGGCCTCCTAACAAAATGCATGAACAAGTGCTAGGAAGTGAATTCAATGCCAGTGGCTAGCAGAGTACTTTTGCCTTGGTAGGAAGGGCATACAGTCCTAATCCCTTTTCACACATTCTGCTGTTGGCCAAGCGGATGCATACCAATCTCTGGCTAGATTAGATTGGGCCTCATTGAAAGCAGCTCAAGCACTAAGCCTTCCCCTCACTATGAAGTGCTCCTACAGGGCTATCTGTGGCTGGCCATATCAGCACAGGAAGCACCCGGCTTGGGCGGAGAGGAAGCTTTGAATCCCTTCCATCATTTCCCTGGATCCTGCATGACTTGGACACTGTGACACAGTAGGCAAGAGAGGGGACACACACTCCTCTGCTTTAAGTTAGGCCTACAAGGCTGCCTTTTGACCGGGAGCAGCAGTGGCCTAGTGGTTAGGAAGTTGGTCCCAGGATCAGAAGGTTATGGGTTTGAATCCCAGAACAGTAGGCTGCGCTGAGGTACCCCTGAGCAAGGTACCGTCCTTGTCACTGCTCCCCAGCCACTTTCAAAAGCTGCCCCCTGCTGCGTGTGAAAGAAAGTGAAAGTGACAACCCTTGTCATTGCGAGGTCACAGCACAGCAAGCGTGAACCACAACGAAATTGGACCTCTGCTTTTAACCCATGCACACAAACACCGTGCAGCAGTGGGCAGCTATTGAAAGCGCCCGGGGAGCAGTGACGGGGACGGTACCTTGCTCAGGGGTACCTCAGGGCAACCTACTTGTGAGGGAATCGAACCCACAATCTTCCGATGCGGGGCAACTCCCTAACCACTAGGCCACCGCTGCCCACCGCTGCTGAGTGTATGGGTTAAATACAGAGGAGCAATTTTGTTGTGGTTCACTGTGTGCTGTGCTGTGTACTCACAATGGCAAGAATAGTCACTTTCACTTTCAAAAAAGGATGCAAGATTCATTTGAGAAAAAAACCCTAGTCATGCTGGAATGGTTTTATCTGGTAAGGAACTAGAAGTGCTTATCAATACAATCCCTAATTTGAATCCTTTCAGAATCTTCAGTGCCTTTTACATATGATTATATGTGGCAAAAATAACAGCAGATATAAAATGTAATTGTCTGAACCAGGAATAGTTGTCCTACTTTTTTTAAACCATGGACTTGGTATTGTTATTGAAATGTTACCTGTTGGGCTTCAAAGCGCATAAAGATACTCAGCATTCAGCGAGCTAATTACCGCCTAATCATCTGGAATCATTTACATTTGTGGCATTTAACAGACGTTCTTATCCACCGTGACTTCCATTTCCTAATCACAGGGAAAGACTCCCTGGAGCAGCTTTGATGGTAGTGCTAAGGGTGGGATTCGGACCTGTGACCTCTTGGTCTATAGACAAGCATCCTACCACCCTACATTTTGATATTTCGATTCAGCACTTACCCTAACCCTAACCCTTTTGTCTTCACTTACTGGCACTTTTATCATATTTCTGTCTGGAACAATGACAGTCATGCCATGTTAATTATTTTTGACACTAATATTTGTAGACAAATTAACTAATGTTTACTCTACCTACAAGAGTGGCGCCCTCATCCAAAGTGACTCACTAGGCAGCTTTGACTGAGCAGACCTCAGGGGTTTCCGTGGAGATGGTGGGTAAAGAAAGCCACCTCTGCCAACCACACTACTGACAGTGAGTCATCACACAAAGGCGGTAAAGAGGAAGAGAACCCACGTACTGTCAAGGCCTTTTGACCCCCAGGGTCAGATGGAAAAAGGCTTCCATAAGCAAAGGAGACAGACTGATAAGCATGCTGGCACTTCATAAACACAGGAAGAGCTGATTCATCATAGGGGTGAAGTTCCAAGGAGCAGGTCCCACTGAAATTGAAATCCTTCATCAACCCATTGGGCAAGAAGATTTAAATTTCACTTTTGTTTTTTCTGTAGTGCATCTTAAACATGACTTAAAAGTCATTATTCATTGAAATGCAAAGGGTGTGTGAAAGAACAGGAAATACTACTTGAAATACTAGACATCTGATCAGGTACACTTACCACATAGGTCCACTTTGTAGGCGTACAGTTACTGATTGAAGATCATCTGTCTCTGAGCATTTTCCCCCTCCACCCTATCAATCACCAAAAAGAAACAGACCTATGAAACGCTATGGTAGCAGATATAATTTGGGTGAGACTGATATTGCAGCAGCATGATAGTGAATGTTTTGCCGGGAGCAGAACTTCAGATGCAGCAGCATTGCTGGAGTATATAAATTGCTCTCTGCTGGGTTGAAAGTAGTCAGCAGTAGCCCTGTGGTCAGAAACTGACCACTGGTGAAGGGCTCGAGGACAAGTGGTTCAAATGGTCACTGACAAAACATTCAAATTTTACACCTTCCAAATATAGCAATAAGACCAGAAAGTGTACACAGGATTTAAAAAACCCATTACATTAAATTCAGGGAATAACACTGGTTATCTTGGGTGGGCTATAGGGCAATATTCTGCTGGGAAACATCAGGTCTTGGTATTCATGTGGATGTTAGTTTGACATGTTCCTTAACATTGCAGCAGAGCAAGTACACACCTTAATGGAAACAATATGGCAGTGACCTCTTTCAGGAGGATAATACGCCTAGTTGGGCTGCAAACATTGTTCAGGAATGGTTTGAGGAAGATGACAAAGAGTTTAGGATGTTGATTTAAGCACAAATTGGCACTAATTTGTTGGAGCCAAGTTTTGGTAATCTTTAACACCTCAATCAAGAATTGCTGCAGTTGGCAAGCCCCAGCAGATCTGAACAACAACACAGGTATTAAACTGTGCTATGAGTGCTCAGAATGGCATTTCCATTTCCTTATTTGTGTTATAAAAGTTGTTAGCCACTTGAGACCATTTTCCTCTTGCTGAATTACATCTTAAACATCTTTGCAGTTAAATGTTTAAGCGCGTGGAGCCTCATTTACAGCCAGTCTTGCCTTACGTTAAATCAGCCAAATCGTTTATTATGCTGTTAAGAGTTTCACTGGAAAGTCAAAGCATTCTTGTAAGACTGTGGTTTCCCTCATTTCTTTGACTTGACCTTAATTGAAGGCCTAGCTGTAATGTCATGGTTTCACCTTCTGAAACCTGAAATTGCTGCAAGGAATTTATATTATAGAAACTTTTATCACAAGAAAGAAATCACAATAAAACCACATGATGGTAAAACATGACACAAAGACATAGAGACTTCTTTTCGAGAACAACAGTAATTTACAGTGGCCATCCAGCTGTGTAATGTCAGTTTTCAGATTTGACATTTCATTATTTGCTGACAGATGAACCATAAATGGAAACAGTTCCACGTGAAGATATTACTGACACATGAAATGAAATGCAATTAAATAAAATGGAATTAATACCCACTCTAAGCATGAAAATCTAACAAAGCCCAATGATAGGTATTAGACGTGTATTGTTTTAAAAAGAATTTCACAGCAGCCTCTTGGAGAGCTCTCTGCTAAACTCCAGAATACAGTATGCTCAGCTGAGAGGGACTAGGACAATGTGTGTATTATTGCTAGCATGCTGTTCTTGATGCTGGCAGGCCTGCAGCATCTGGCACAATGTGTGCTTGTTATAGAGGTTCCCCTCTCTCTTCTGCGCCATTCATATTATATAATGCAGTCTGTTCCTTACTGAGAGAACTACTTTAACAACAGACTTCGCTCATTCTTGTGTGTGACTGGTAGAATTTTTGTCCCTTGTGTGTCCAAGTGTGTGTGTGAGTTTGTTTGTTCTTAGTATGAATTTCTAGGCCAGAAAATATACTGAGTCTTGTCTATAGTTAGTATAGTTTGATTACCATTTTTTCCAAATGATGTTCCCAAAGCATGACGTTTATTATATTTTTCCATTCAAGACATTATGAGCAAAGTCCTGCAAGTTGCAAGGTGGAGGCTCATGTTGGATTTATTGTTGTTGACATGTTGGTTTAAGATCTGGGTAATCTGGAAATCAGGACAACACTGTGAACTCTTTGCCATCTTCATCCAACCATTCCCAAACAGTGTGCACGATGTAGGAGGAATTACCCTGCTGAAAGAGATCATTGCTATCAGGGAACAGAATTAACATGGCGGGTACCTGTTCCGTAACAATACTTGGGTAAGTGGATGACGTCAAACTGACGTCTGAATGAATGCTCAGACCCCTGACCCAGGGTTTCCCAACCTTTTTCAGATCACTCCCTCCCCTGGCTTATCTTCTTCCCACAGTGCCTCCACTCATCTCGTTATAACAATGCAGCTCTTATCAAAGTTGCACAGGTGTATAGACCTGCCCGTTTCCTCCACATCAAGCAAGCTGGCTTTGAGAACCAATTTTTCACTTACTGTCTAATATATCCCAGACTTTGTAAGACAAAGTTGTCATCAAAATGATTTGCTTCTTCTGTGTGCTTATATGTTCTTAGCCCTGGATACACAATGATACTTGGATGCTTTGGTATTGGCAGATATTTGCTTGAAAAAATAATTTCAGCATCAGAGAGATATTTAGACTTGACTAATATTTCAAGCCAAATTCAATTTTGCATTAAACACACTCTGGACAAGCAGCATGTTTAGGGGATGCTGGAATGCCGGGCTAAAATTTTTTTTTATTTCACTCATTTTATAACATTTTGAAGCGCATAGGAAAAATATTGCCCTTTTTGTCTTCTTTAGAAATCTCAGCATCAGCCTACAAATCATACTGGTGCATCCTTAATCATAACATTTTGACATTACATTGCATGAACAAGGGCTCCCAATGTCCAGCACAGTGTCTTCCAGGGCAGGAGTTGGGAATCAGTGGTTAACAGCATATTGGAAAGAGTTAGGATCCTAAATCCTGAAATTATACATAGACTGTGTGCAATCACATCCCACTTTAGCTGTGCCTGCTAAGGCCTGGATTTCCACTCTGCATATAACAATGATCCCTTAAGTACACCCTGATATATAGTGTTTCAGTCTTTTCCTTTGTGTTGTGCCTGATGTGTTTACCCTTCCCGTAGCTTAAATATACCCAGACTGGCACAGATTCAAACAGCATTTCTGATAAACCGCCCTGTAGAGCAGCAGCTTGATAAGACTGATTCCATCAGAAAGTCTGAACATAAAACATTGCTCTATGTATCCTAATTACGCTTTCAAAACACAAGAATAAATCTGAAAGAGTGAACATGCAATGGGTTCGTCATGCATGCATTCAGCAGCAGGCAGAGAAACCACAACACACACACATACTCTTTTGCTCTGTTTGCCCGAGGGAGGGTCATCTGTGAGGCTGCCTGATCAAGCTAATGGACAAATAACAGGCCTCCGATGTGAATAAGAACCAGTTGTTCTCAGTAATATAGATGGATATCTTTCCCCCAAAATGTCTGTTAATTGGTTGAGAATGGGCAACATGGTGTGTGTCATACAGGGTGGTTGGTCTAGCCTGCAGTCAAATTGCGGTTGGTGGCCCTCTAAGGAAACAAAACATTTGAGTTAATTGAAAAATGTCTATGATACGTTTAGACATTTGCGATTCATGATCATCTTACATATAAATATTAGTCGTGGCAAGATGATCCCATATTGATCCCTAGAAATTTCCTTGAACATGTTATTTAATGGAGCGGTCGTGCCCTAGTGGCTAGGGAGTTGGCTCCACGATCAGAAGGTCATGGGCTCGAATCTCGGTAGGTTGTCCTGAGGTACCCTTGAGCAAGGTACTGTCCCTGTCACTGCTCCCCGGGCTCTTTCAGAAGCTGCTGCTGCACCTGTTTGTGTTTATAGGTTAAATGCAGAGGTGTAATTTCGTTACGGTTCACCATGTGGTGTGCTGTGTACTCACAGTGACAAGAATAGTCACTTTCACTTATTGTTAGTTTTTTGACTTGGCTTGTTTAAGGCTAGTCCAATGTCCAGTTCAATGATAAACCATACATCTAAATCTAAGATATTTTTAAAGTGTCTTAGACACTTCTAAGTCCTTTTCATGGCCCAGACATAAATCACCAAACGTAGCTGAAAGCATGGTTCAGTATAGGCCTACATCTGTCCGCCAACCGTCTGATAAATGTTTAAATAATGTGCCGGTCTACACTCTATTTACAGAATGAAGCATTTGGTAAACATTAAATGAGGCTTTTGTTTGGAATTCAAACAGTCATTACCAAGCCATCATAGCCACATGCTCATGAAGGATTAGGGGATTTGTTTGGGAGTGTGCTGGCTATTCTTAAGGGAGCTGCTACTCCAACAGCCGAACAGTATTTTGAATGGCAATTGTGGTTCTACTGTTTCATCTGCACACAAAACCCACGCACTGTTTGTTTGATCTGTTGCCATAGCGACCGTGCCATCCATCAGTAACTGAACTCAACAGCCCGAGACATAATCACAGAAGTTTGTCTTCTGCAGAAGAGCAGCTTTACTCACTGTCTCGCTTTTGGCACATGGACTGGTTGTTGTTTGCGCTTTTTCCTGGCATTGCCAATATCAGGCAGTGGAAAGAAAGCAGAGAGGCAATGCTGTGTTCTTTTCAGTGTTAACAGACAAAGAAGTCATCATGTCATGTTATTTGGAGGGAACCATTCAAAAGCTAACCTGTGTTCTATTCCATATTCTATTCTATTTTATTCTGTTCTATTACGCTTACAATAATTTGCTGTGCTCTAGACAGTATGAACATCAAGTGTGTTTTGCACTCATAGTTCATGATTCTGTGAGGTGTTCCAGGAAAATATTTACACGTCTTATTATACTGTAATAACATTATAACACATAGTAGTAATACAGCAAAAACCTACAGTATCAGCTTTCCTGTGAAGATAAACACCAAAGGCACTTTAATGAAGGACCATTTTTTCCGTTATTCATTTTTTGAAATTTCAAATTTCAATGTTAATTCAATGTTTATTTAAAAGAACTAAAAGGTATAAATATCCATGAACAAGAGTAACATACTTATCAATGGGTTAAGTGCTCTAGCATACCTAGTGCAACCTGTAAATAGCATTTTAAACATGGGATATTCAAGTAAGTTCATCGTAAATGATTACTGTGTAAATATTGGATTGTGCTGCATCATGTTAATCACAAGGCAAAAATGGTTCTTTGTCATTTAGTTTAATACTTTACAGTGCTAGCTTATACATTAACCCGAAGCTTGTGAGACATGTATTTAACACATTTTTACATGGAGTATTTAAGTGAATATTTTAAGTAAATTCTTCAACGTAACCTAACCTTCTTAACTTTCTTCTTTTCTGTGAGCATTGTTAACTGTACCTGTTACACCACTAGCTTCTGAAAGGGTTGTTTACATTAAAACCAATTCCAAGTATTCGATGTTCAATTTATATTAGATTAATATGTTTTAAGTTGTTTCAGACATTTAATTTCCAGAAAAGGGACAAATATAACAGATACATTTTAAGACCCATGTTAATGTGTAGTCATTCCCACCAGTATGTGTGGAGGAAACTCATTGCTTGAGCATTCTCAGTTCCCTACATTCAAACATGGTGGAGGCTTCATCATGCTGTGGGAAATACATTTAGAAATCTCTTTAAAAACTGATGTTGGCTCTTTACTGAGGAGTATTATGTGTAGATTAATGAGATTACATTAACTTAACCCATGAGCGCTTTCAGTACCCACAGTAAATGCAGCTGTGGAGACAATTCTTATATTGTATAAGGTTTCAGAGTATTTGTGGCTTACTGTCACCTGTCCCTTCAAAAAAAAACCTTCCATCAGCTCAACCCTCAGACACAAACCATCCCTCTGATCATTTTATGGCTCAGTGACTCCAGTCTGTCTCAGGTAGAACCCGTATTTGTGGAAGGTTACAGGCATTGATTTCCTTGCTTTAGAAGTCTTTCACAATAACTTTTTCATTATAAAGGGGCCCAGTATGGAGCCTTTTGGCACACCATACTTCAGTCTGCTCCAAAAATACCGCAAAGCCAATTCTTTTATTTTTGTAATGCACTGAAAATATTTGGGTTTGAGTTCAAAAGACCAATATGAGATGGGAGATCAGATATTCAGCTTTTATTTGCTGGTATTTACATCTAGATATGTTAAATGCAATAGAACATTTTACCTTCTGTATCTGCTGACCCAGTTTTTAAAATGAGCAAAAGTATTGGAACATGATTGGCTGACAGGTGTTTCCTGTTACGCAGGTGTGTCCTGTTTGATTGTTAAAGTATAAATAGTTCTTGATAGCTATTCTCAGCTGAAGCTTATGATTTCACTTGTGAAGACTGCATATGTTATTAAAAAGGGGAAATCATCACGAAGATCAGAGAGCTGCCATTTGGAGAAAAGCATGCCATTTTGAAACTGAGATTAAAAGAAAAATCTATTAGAATCATTGCTCAAACATTGGACATAGCCAGTACAACTGTTTTGAATGTCCTGAAAAAGAAGGAAACCACCGGTTTCCAAAAACAGCTGGTTACAAATTATGACTGATAAAGAAAAACAACTCCCCAAATTAACAGTCACATCACAACAATGTCCACAGATTTATGGGTATCACGGTCCACTGTTCAAAGTCTGTGAGCAAATATACAGGTTTACATTTATGGCATTTGGCAGACATCCAAATATCCAGAGCAACTTCCAACTCCTGATTACAGGGACAGTCCCCCCCATTCAAGCAACTTAGGGTTAAGGGTTTTGCTCAGAAACCCAATGGTGGTGAAACCCAATGATGCTGGAGGTGAGATTTGAACCTGTGACCTCTTGGTCCATAGACAAGTATCCTACCACTAGTGAGTAAGAATCGGGAAACTAGATTGGAATAGACAAAAAAGTACATAGATGAGTTATAAAGTTTCTGGAACAAAGTTTTATGAACTGCTGAGATTAAGATTAATCCAAAGCCAAAACTAAGAAAATGCACAGCAAAGGGAAAGAAAGGATATGCCTTTAATTAAAAACATTCAAACTTATCTGTGTAGCATGAAGGAGGTTGCCTCCAACCTCGTGTTTGAATAGCTGCTGGTGGAACAGAAAAAATCCTCTTTATTGCAAATTTAACTCTAAATGGTAGCATGTTACCAAATATTTAATTTCAATTCTTTTAATTCAATTTAAAACGTTCCCTTCCAGTACTTTGCGTACTTAGAAATTGGCGGTCGGATACAAAGGATGCTATATTTTATGCCATTTAACATTTTGTTTTAAATATAAAGAGCTAAAGCTGAGATTTCTCATCTCTTATTATTCTTTTTACCTCTATCCCAAATGTCTTCAGTCTATAGCAAAAACAAAGGAATTTACTTTGCTGTTGCAATACTTTTGGAAAGGACTGTTTGCTGCATAAAGGCTAACTTAGTGCCTAAGTGTTAAATCAATGCAGAAAATAAAAGATTGTTTATGACACGGCACATGGTGTAAGATACGGATATGACTTGGCACGCAGCAGAGGTTCATTGAGGCAGAATGTCGGACGCTGAGGGTTATCATGAAGGCTTGTCCTCTGGGACTTGCAGAACCAGCTCTGTGGGATGTGTCGGTGTCCTTTCTCCTGTCACTGTGGGTGAGGTTTGACTCGAGTCCTGACTCTTATTGCAAAATGATTTACACAGTAGTCTAGTTGTTTATATGATGTGCATTACAATAGTGACAATGAGTTGATATGAAAACTTCCATTCTCCCTTGTATGATTTTGTATGACTGCATATTTGTGCACTTATTGGAGGATTTTATTATATTTGCGGAAATAAAGCTGACCTGTCCTTTTTTTAGCTGGAATATCACACAGATATTATTTTTCAATTTACATGAGGTAGGCTAACACTGAAGTCTTGATGATAACGTAGACTTAGTTTAATTCAACAACTGCATAGTACTAGCTGCTGACGTTCATGTATTTTCCAACACCCTCTGTGTGCACCTACTTAGAAGAGGTATGCAACACCAACCAGGCCAACTTATTGTGTAACAAGTTGGCACTGTGCTAACCTCTGTTCTGTGTGTGTATCCCATGCATAATGTACTCTATTGTACAACGGCATGTCTGTGTTTAATTGGGGGGGTCTGACACGCTCTTGTCCTTGCACCTTCTGCAGATAGGATTTTGTAAGTGAGGTCATTTTTGAGCTTAACCACCATTAAACATATGTTTGTATTGCAAAGAAAAAGAAAGAAAAAAAAAGAAGGCTCAAACTGGAAAGTCAGGCTTTATGAAAGGAAAAAAATGTGTGACTGCAAGGATCCGAAGAGAGACGTACAAGACATACCCTGCCTGTGTATGGAGCACTAAATTCATTCCTCTCTTGCATTGACAAAAAATATCAACTTTTACTATGTTTTATGTTGCATGCAGATCCTTTAATATTGCCAAAGTGTAGTTCAGCGTTCATATCAGATTGCCTTTCAAAGTGAATTTTAATTTGTTATAAAAGCAAAATAAAACCTAAAATAGCTCCAAAGGTAAAGTGAAATAAGCAGTACTCACAACATTATGAATATATCTAATCAGCTGTACCTCAAATTAAGGGAGTCCTACAGTTTTGCATCATTAAAGACCAGCAGTTCTGCAACATATTATAGAAAGCAACAGATCTTCATTCAAACCTTAATGTTTCTTTGTATTCAAGATAAAAGGCATAAAGGATACCAGGCATCTCTCACAATCTCCACTGCATGACGACAGATTCACCAAGGCATTACGTCTTAATTACACTTTTATGTTCACAAATTCTGCTTTTTAAATACATTTCTTATTTTTTTCCCCTTACAGGCAAGTGGTCAAATGATCAAACTAGCTAAGACTTTACCGATTCAAGGAAACTAATAGAGCTTTAGTGATTTAAAGAAAAATGCAAATGTCAAACTTTTGGGGCCGAAAATGTTACTGAAATCATTAAATAGGATGTTAATTAAGTTGTTCTTAAGAAGTCTCTTCATTAAATGCTAATTAGTTATTTAGCAATTCTATAAAAAATGTTCTTGATGGTAGAGCCCATAGTAGGCTATAAAGGTATAGTTCAGCCTCAGATGGTAAGAGTGGTTTATGAACCCTCTTTAAAGGGTTACTTTTAAAAAAAACTTCTATCCAAGAACATTCATCACTTTTTTTCTTGCAGTTTGTTTGCATGTGTGTGTGTGTGTGTGTGTGTGTGTGTGTGTGTGTGTGTGTGTGTGTGTGTGTTTGCAAGAGCTTTATAAACACAGACTGTCTCCCGTTACGTTCAGCAGGTCTATTCTGGCCTCTCCCCTCTTCCACCCAGTCCATTGCCTCCATGTAGAAGTCTGTAGGCCGAGGTTAAGAGGTCACATTCCAGGAACCTTTGGTGTTACGCCTCAGGGTGTGCACATGTGTGTGTGAAGCAGCTTATGCATCCGTAACAATGTTTTTATGAATGTTATGGGTTTACACTGCAAAAAAAAAAAAAAGTGAAAAGAGATGTAGCTCTGCATGAAAGAAATGGCCCGTGACATATTTCTGCAGATACACAATAATTATTTCTACACTATATGTAACACATTTAAGATTCTTCTCCAACCAACAACGTTTTCGGTTTCTTCACTGGTTTATGCCTCTTGCTTTGTAAAAATCATTTTTTGAAGTGTGAAACTCTTTCACTATGAGTGGAAAAAGTCTGGTCCATTGTTTGAGAAGCTCAACATAAAAAAATGTTGAGAAAAAAAAAAAAAAAAAAATCAGAATATTTAAATGAACCGTAGCTGAATAACTACACATGTTTTTTCTAAAGAGGCAGGGTTTGTTGATGTGGCAGCCAGTGCGTGTGTGTGTGTGTGTGTGTGTGTGTGTGTGTGTGTGTGTGTGTGTGTGTGTGTGTGTGTGTGTGTGTGTGTGTGTGTGAGTCTGTTGGCAAGTGCATGTGCAGTGAACAGCATTCCTGCAGAGTTGCAATGCAGTAACAGAGAAAGGCAGCTGCTTGCATACACACACACACACACACACACACACACACACACCAGCAACTTAGTGCAATGTAATAAGTCATCATTAATAAGCGTGTCTCCTTATTTTACGGCTTTTTAGTGAGCGCTACATGAGCACCTGCCAGTGTGGGGTTGAGGATACAGTTCTATTGTTTTTGTGGCGATACATTCATTTGTGAAAATGAAAACCTCTACAGGTGAAGCATGGATGAATTTTTGAGAGTCATTCCAGCAAAGGCAGTAATGGATTAATTTAAGATCGGATAAAACAACTTCATTAAAGACACTTCTGAAGTAATTTACAGCAGTTTATTGTAAAATGAGGGGAGCATGGTGGTGCAGTCAGTAGCAAGAAGGTCCTGGGTACGGTTCCCAAACGGGACGGCCTAGGTCATTCCTCTGCCTTCTGTTCGCTGGGATTTGCACTGCACCATCTTACATTTGGAAATAGTTCCAAATGTAGTTATTGTAGCTAAAGAGCTTCAGTCTGAAGGTGTTTTTTACAGATTAAGAGACATTAACAGCTAACCCTTTATATCTTCGACTTAGAAAAGGGCTATAAAAATTTAATTACCTGTTTACTACTTATGATGCTAAACCTAGGGCTTCCCTCTTTGTGTTCAGGATTGACAGGCAATTTGACACGCCTCCATGCACTCATTGGCTGAATGTTGCTAGTTCACATAATTTTTCTTTTCATACAGAGCCTGGAGCAGGACAAGAGGCCTGATTTTTTCCTTCTGATCATATATTTTACTGACAAGTGCTGCAACAAATTGCCAGATAATGCAAAATAAAATAGTTTAGAGACATTTAACTACCTCTAACCACCTTTAATTAACAACATTATTACCATAGTAACATTGTTACCCAATGTTTGTTGAGCAAAGGAAGTTTTGCCCCCTTGCCAAATTAATTCCGCCGCTGGGCTTGAGGAGGCGGAGGCCGGCGGCAGTTCCTTTTGTGTGTTTGGCTGTTTGTTGTGACAGGTGAAGGGCCAGGTGAGCCCAGGTAATCCTGTCTTAAAAATAAAAGCTGGACACACACACATATACACACGCATAAGCCACAGCGGCAGACAGCAGGGGCAGGGCATGATTTAGACAAATAGGCTCTTTCCCTTGATTTATGTAAAAGGCCTTGGTGCTCCGAGTTTGTCACCATACATATTCTCTGTCGCCGGCCAAAACAATATACCATAACAAGCAGGGGTATCTTTTCATGATCAGCCAAGTGAGGAGGGTGATATGTGTATGAGGCAGCAGGACCTTGACTGTCACACACACTGTGAGTCATGTGCTGTGAGTGCTGTAGAAATCCAAGGTTTGGCGTCCCCCAAACGAGGGGCACTTCAAAAGAATCCAGAGACTTCAGTTCCGTGAATTCCAGAAGCGTTAGAGGAAATCCGCCATGAGGCAACAGGCGACCCTCCAAATAGGAAAAAGAGTGTGTGTGTCTGTGTGTGTGACTGAGTGCTTGGAATGAGCGAGGCCACCGCCACACACACACTGACAGACACACTGAGTCAGCAGCCACATTCCACTGGAGTCAAGCACTGGCTTAACACCCGTCTTCATGCACACAGATCCACACAGATTTTTATATTCAAACATGATATTGGATTCATGTAAGTATCTTATAATAACGTTTGATATGTATTACATGTATGCAGGTATGTATATGAAGTAATATTTCCCATAATGTTTTCTAAATAGTTCTGTGATTTTTCCATGTGATTCAGTTGCCTGTAGGAGAGATGTCACCAGGAACCACTATGGGAAGTAGGCAGTGTAAAAGACAATGTTCTACTGGGAGTAGTCCAGGCATTCATGTAACACCTATCTAAGCATTACTGCAGACCATATACAACCATCATGGAAACGGTATACCCTAGTGGCAGTGGCAGCTTCCAGCAGGACCCCCAGGAACTGTTTCTGGAACAAGACACAAGATTTCAAGGTGTTGATTTGGCCTTGAAATTCCCCAGAGCCAGCATCTGTGGGGTTTGCTAATCCTAGTCCAAACCATAAGAGCCAAACCTCGCAACTTGCAGGACTTAAAGGATCTGCTGCAAACATCTCGCTGCAGATACTAAAGTCCACCATCTTGTGGATTCAGTGCCTTCAGGGGTCAGGAGAGGTTTTGGGTGATTAGTGTATATTATGTGTCAGTATAAAAATGTAGTAATGACATATTTTATTTGCATTATATGCAAGAAAAAATATCCATGTTAAAGAATGTTTATGCAATGTTAAAGCAATTTTAATAATTCATCTGAAACATATTATTAATACCTACTATAACATATTGAACATGGTATTACATGCATATTCTCTCTCTCTCTCACACACACAAACACACACAGACCACACACACACAGAAGCTTCAGCCTAGCTCCCGGGTTCATTATAATCACAGTTCATATATCATATATTTTATTTATCTGCTAGAGATTCAAACACTGGACTGAGCAATTGACTAAGTCAGTAATTCATAATCCAAGCTTAGTTCAGCGACTTGACTTCTCCTGTCGTTAATCACTAGCACCACTGGGAATATGTATCATTTCACTTAAGGTCTAACACCTTAACATGTCCTCCAAATCTACCACAATCTACTGAGAATGACATTGATAAAAGAACAGATAGAAGAACAGATAATGTTCTTTTCGCCTGTATATCTAGACAAAGTTTCACCTCATAGCAACAGACAACTGGCCATAAACGCATTCCCACAGCATCTTCCTCGATCCCTATAATCTTGCTAATCCTGCTGTCAGCTGCCTAATCTATGGCATAATATCTCCTGTGCCAGTGTCTAACAGGAAGTGTCCATTACTCTCAGGACTAAATAATGATTGCTGGGAAAGACCACCCCTATAATTGTAACACCATGACATGCTCCAATCAGCTGCAAGGTAGGGGTGAATGAGGAGAATTATGAGTCATGCCTGCACATGCCAGCTTGGGGAAATGATGGAGAAAACCACAGTCATGCTAATGTGTAAAAGAAAAGCAGATGACAGTGCACAAGGCAGTCCAGGATGAGGGGCTTCCTGCAGTTTTCTGGACTTTTACACACAGTCAGTGTCAAACACACACTCAGAAAACATCTGGGCCCATCCCATGGAAAAAGGCAAAGTGGGCCTACTCCTGTTGATTCACCGTCTGCTCCATAACTTTGACTTCTTAACTGATGTTTGATCTCTTACAGAAGACAGGGAAGGAACTGCTTTAGCCTGAAAACCATTCCCCTTGTCAGTTTCACTACACTTGCAATACTGTTTACTGCCTGTACCCTGTTCCATTCATTACAAAATAGCTTTGTTAACAGAAACCAGTTTGCTAATCCTTTGGGTATTTTTAGCTTCGGTAACTTGATGTTCATCAAAGTGTTCTCCTGGTGCAGTGATTGAGGCTGTCGCTTCACAATGAGGCTATAGGTTGGATTTCCAGCTAGGGCAGACTGGGTCTTTCCTGGAGCCTGTTTTCTCCATTTCTGTGTGGTTTTCCACCCACAGCTGTAATTCATGCATATCAGTTGGATGATGCTTAGTAATGGTGTGACTGGCAACCTGTCCAGGGTGATTCCTATGAGTACTGGGATGATTTCCAGTCTGCACAAAAAAGGCACAAACGAGTCTAGTTCCACTAGAACTATTCTTTAGGAACACTGAAGAAACATTTTGGCAAAATGACAAGCTGAGTTAAAATTGTAGGATAACTGCATCATGTAGCTCCCCAATATGTCCAGCCATTCATTATCTTAACCAGGGCTGCAGAAAGTGCTAGGACCCATCCCATCCTCATAGGGTGAAAGGCAAAGAAATACAGAAAACCCCAAGATAGGTTGCCAGCTGGAAGCTGGACCTAACAATGAAATGAAATAAAAAATGCTGAATAGTATGGAACAAATCCAAATATTTCTATGGAAAATAAGCCCTTGTGAAGCACAATTGTGCCAAAGCTATTATGTGTAATGATTTGGTTGGTAGGAATGGGCATAAGCGCGAGATGGGGAGTCTGGAACTGGGGTTTCTTAGACATAGATATAAACATAAACAGCACTCAAGCTCTAAACCAATGGGTTACACATGCACATGAACCAAACATGGATCCAGAATGACCGCTGCTCTGCTCTGACTCACTGGGATCTTTATACTGTTGAGCCAAATGTTTTTGTTGAGAATTACCCAGTGCATTTTGCATATTTTAGAATTACAAAATGAAATTTAAAATCGTCCTCATTCATCATTATTCTCACATATAAGAGTTTTTCCCTTAAATGAATGTGTTTCTTGTCTGAAAATGCAACCATCCATTCTTTCTTGAGATGTTGCTGATTTGAGTTTCCTATCTGTGTATGACTGTTCCATTGTGAATCTGAATTATTGTGTGTTTCCTCTTGTGCTTTGCCTCTTTCAGCTATTTTTAGCACCAGCGCTATCTGCTCAAAAAAGTGCAGCCTTGCCCTCAAGATTAAATTGTGGATATAAAATGATCTTGTGGCCCTGACATAAGAATCTTCTTTCCAAAATAGCTTTCACTTTATTTGGTTCTTTAATCATTCATTTTCTGTAAAGCACCAAAGAAAAATAATTTTTTATTAATAATACAAAAAAAAAACTAAGCAAACCTTTGCCAGGCAGTGTCTTTCTCCTCTCATCTTTCATTCTGGAACACTAAGTGTGGAGTTGCTTTTCTTCTTTCCTATTTCTTTTTTGCTGCTTCTGTGCCTTTCTCTTCCTCTCTTATGTCTCTTAAACATGCAGCCCAGTGAAAACCATCTATTAGTCCATGAAGCACGAAAGAGACTCCAGACTGTGCTTTTACCACTGGAGCATTCCTTTTTAGCCTCAATCTTTTCAATAAGCTTCATAAAGGAAGTTGTTACAAACCAGCTGAGTTCTCAGTAGGATGAAGACAATGAGATACCTTAAATAAACTTTCCTTTGCCTTTGTTTTCTCCTTTGCTCTTCCTTCCTCTTCTTATTGCATGTGCTTGTGTGGGTGTGTGTGTCTTCAATCTCATACCATTACCTGGCACAGGTAAAATATGATTAACCCCAGCAAGCTCCTTTACAGGTGTTTTGAAAGTGGAGGGATGAACCTGAAGAACCATCTTCCTGTTTAATTTAAGTTTTACAGCTGCAGTCAGCATGATTCTTCACACGCAATCTTCTACTGAGCAACACATGACTCTCTCACACACAGGTGCAATGCATCACTTGCAAATCGGTTGACATGTAATGAAACAGTGCATCATGAATTTCTATTCCAGTCTTTAAGAAAAGATTCCATTCTCTTTACATGATTCATGCCCCTTGTTGTTACTGAATCACCCAGAAAAGAGCCACTTCAGGAAATGACTCAAAAGAAGTCTCACATTTCACCACAACTCTATTCTTGATTGAACTCTTTGGAAAACAACCCAAGGTCAGGGAGTCTCCAGTTTTGTTATGATTCAATTCACACATTTCTTTAGGAAAAGATGCAAGAAATCATGAAATCTTCACTTTTTGATTGGCTTAGAGAATGATTCAGTGCCTTTAAATTATTATGAATATAATTATAATTGGTATATGATTAATTTTGCATCAGGCAGTCCTATTTTGTTTAAATCAACGCTTCAATGCATCAAGAAATCTCTAATTAATATGTAAATACCTCATGGAATCCTAAACTGAACCAATATCCTATGTTAATCTATTTTGATTAATTGGGAGAAATTCAGGAAATAATGAAATTTAGACAAAAGAAAACTAATGCAATTAATATTACTGTGACCAATTAGAATTTATTTGATTCCAAAATTGATGCAAGTGACCTCCTTCAGACTAATGATTTTCATTGCATCTCAACAGGTAGATCCTTCGTGCAAGTTCAGGTTCTGACCGGTTAATTCCTGGCTCTTCACTCTCATTAGAAAAGATAAATGTCTGTAAAGTGTGTCAACAGCGTTCACTGCTATTGACATCTTCAGACAAGTCACGCAATGTGGAATTTCCTGTCCGATGGCCATTGTGACGTAAAAAGAGCCATGAGTGTCAAAACTAGCAGCTTGAGTCATCTTTCACTATTAAGCAAAAAGAGACACGGGATACTGGAGCAAACTACATCCACTGTCTCAGAAGCTTGTTCTGCTAGTTTGCTTTAAAACCAGCGAATGTCAGATGAATGTCACAGGAAACGACTTATACACCTTTCATATTGTGGTAATCATTTCCCTTAAACTTTATAAGAGAATTTAAGAATGTTAATTTGATAGAAAGCTAATAGTGATGCACCAATGGGGCAGCGGTGGCCTAGTGGTTACGGAGTAGCCCCAGCATCGGAAGATTGTGAGTTCGATTCCCTCACAACCTCACTAGGTTGCCCTTGAGCAAGGTATCATCCTCATCACTGCTCCCCGGGCACTTTCAATAGCTGCCCACTGCTGCACGGTGTTTGTGTGCATGGGTTAAATGCAGAGGTCCAATTTCGTTGTGGTTCACGTGTGCTGTGCTGTGACCTCGCAATTACTTTCAATGTTTCACTTTCAATTGGGATTAATAGGCTGATGCCAACATTTATCACGTGAATATTTGTTGATGCCAATTGTGCTGAATCCCAAAGGATTGGGGTTTGATTCCCAGCTGGGGTGGCCTGGGTCATTCTGTGAGGAGTGTGCATATTCTCATGGAATCCTAAATTTTGCCAGAATCCCATTTGAATCTATTTTGCACTGGGATATTTGCACCCCAGCACACCTCACCACCACGCCAAAAGCATCACAAAGAATGAATGTATGTATATATTGTCACAGATAGGTGGTGCTCTGCTCTGACTGGACACACCTGCCGTCTCATCAGGGATGACAGGTGTGTCTCATTGGAGAAGGGTTTAAAGGTCCCAAATGAGTCAGAGCAGAGCGTCAGTCATTCTTGGTGTAAATCACACATGTGCGAGTGCATTTATGTTCATTGTGTTAAATGCATTTAACACTGCATTTAACCCATTTGCTTAACGTGTAGCAGTGGGTAGCCATATCCAGCACCAGGGGAGCAGCAATGGAGACGGTATCTTACACAAGGTCGAACCCACAAAATTAAAGGGCCCAGTCATTAAACACTACGCCACTGCTGCCTAAGTTTTAGCACTGTACTGATCCTCATGAACTGATGCTTGATAAAAATGCTTAAAAACGACTTAAATTTAAGTAACTCAGACGCATTTTTATTAGGCCACTCATAACATATTGTTCACGCACTGTGGCTGGGTTTTCCATTTATGCAGAAACAGTTTGATGTTGAAAGCTGGTGGGATGAAACAGAAATGACATGAAACACTTATCTCAGAAAGTATTGCGAAATCAAAAAACTCTTGCTTCAAGGCCCGAAGGCACCTTAGAAGCTGTACGGTATAAATCTGCACTACAGCTTTGAAAACCAATCCTCTTCCTTTCAGAAAAGCAGATACTGTGTCGTCCATCAGCACCATTTCTTTACATTTCTCTTCCTGTCATCTTTTCCTGCCTGGCTCTCGCATTTCTTTTCATCTCCCTTTCTCTTTCTGCTTTCCTCTCTTCGCCCACGCAACTGCCCCCTGGGTTAACAACACTAAAAATAATTTTAAAAGAGAAGAACTCTGCAGCACAACTACTGTTTAGTTAATTAAAGGGCTTGGAACAAAGCTGGAGTTCGATTTTTTTGGCCTCTCTAGACAGACTGCTTGGGAGGCAGCAGCTTTAGATGAGGCCATGAGAAGGAGGTGGTTTAGTTTTACCTTGTGGACCTTGATTTAACCCATTGCCAACATGTGCTGTGGTTTTAATCCAGGATAAATCTGCAATGCCTGTAGTCTGACTGTAACCATTTTGGTGCTCCTCTATAATTGGCTGAACCCTGTTTAGAAGTATTTATCACTGTTCATTTGTCCATTATCCTGTCTAATGTCAGTTTCAAATCAATAGGTCAATTGAACAAGATCAAATAAAATCAGGTCTAATGGTCTGAACATTAAAAAAATCATACTGTGTAAAGAGTAGAGGGCATTTCATGAAAAAAAAAAAATATGTTAATTTTCCAACCACAGTGATATACAGCTGGGCAGTTGTGTTGTCATCCATCAGGCCACATTAACATGGACATTTTGTTATCCTTCAAAGAAACATTAAAACATTGGTGGTTTTTGGTGTTTACTGTACAAAGCAAGCATTTTCAAGCAACAGACAAATTGCCAACAGTAGCTATATTGGGCAGTGGGGCAGCGGTAGACTGGTGGTTAGGGACTAGGTCCCAGGATCAGAAGGTCATGGGTTTAAATTGAGCAAGGTACCGACCCAGTCACTGCTCCCCGGGTGCTTTAAATAGCTGCCCCCTGCTGCATGTGTGTGTATGGGCTAAAAGCAGAGGCTCCATTTCGTTGTGGTTCACTGTGTGCTATGCTGTGTTTCACAATGACAAATTTCCACTTTATTAATATTTTATGACATGTAAAGCAAATCCATTACAAATTGAACAGTCAGGTATGACAGACATTGTTCAGATATAACTTTACTGATCTAGTGCCGTGGAGGGTTAAAAACTGATACCTTGACCTTTCCAGTTATCATGTGGAGTGAATTATGTATTAATATTGCTAGCTTTAAATTTTCTATATCCCAAAAAAATAATACAGTCTGGATTAATTTTAACCAATAATTTATGTGTAGTCTAGTCTAGCTAGTCATAATTAGCCATCATAAAGCTTTGCAGCAGCACTTATGTTTACATTTACATTTACGGCATTTAGCAGACGCTCTTATCCAGAGCGACTTACATGTCCTAATTACAGGGACAGTCCCCCTGGAGACACTCAGGGTTAAGGGTCTTGCTCAGGGACCCAGTGGTGGTAGTGCTAGAGGTGGGATTCGAACCGGGGACCTCTTGATCCAGAGGTCCGTAGGCAAGTACCCTACCACTAGACCACCGCCACCCCGGCCAGATGTTCTTCATCTTGTCCGTGACTACGACTGATTGAGAGCCAACTTCAGATCTGCAGTTTTTCTGTCTGTTCCCTGTTAACACATCACTTTCAGTGAAATCACTGGGGTGAACCTTTCAGTTCTGGATGTAGGTGGTAGTTTGTGGAAATTGCACAGAAGATTCCCATCAGGTCCAATAAAATGAACATTACAGGACATCCTTTACCAAAATGAATGGAGTTTGAACAATGTTCATGTCCGGACCAATTTCTTCTAATTTGACAAGTGATTTATCATTCTTAATTGGGCCACACCAGAAAATTAAATCTGCTTCATCTGACATGCTGGAATTATGACAGTTCCTGTATCATCTGACAATCCAGTCAGTTTGGCAAAATCACACCCACTGCAGCAGTTCGACCTGGTTTTGAGTCACATGAGGACTGCACTCTTCCATTCGTGATGTCCACAGACAAGGACATGCACACACTTGTCTCAGGGCCAGTGACTAATCTCACACCTGGAAGTGAGCTATAATTACCAACGCGATGCTCCTCTAGGGTTGATGAGACACACTCGTAGTGGACGGTCTAGAATAAACGTCGTGTGGCAGGCTAAACAGATTCAGACCTGCGTTCGAGAGTTCAGACTGCCCCAGGTGAAGAGTGTCCCAGCTTCTGTGTTTCTAAAAACAGCCCAGCTCACTCACTCTTTCCACACCTTCCACATGCAATCTTGGATTTCGGGGAGAGCAATTAAGTAAGGCTGAGTTAACCCATTTAATGGTAAGTGCTTGTACGTGGGTGCACACTACAATTCCTCACTATCATAATTACATAAAGTACAGATTAGTTTCATGGTAGTTAGGGGATTATTCATAGTGATTCATGAATGAAAATGTCTGAAGCTTTGTAACAGGACAATACGCCTATAGTCCAATGGGTTAAAAAGACAGAGGAGGATTACGCTGTTGCATCACAGCGAGGAGGTCCTGGGTTCAGTTCCCAGGTGGGGCAGTTTGGCTCCTTTCTGTCTGGAGTTTGCACGTTCTCCCCATGTCCGCGTTGGTTTCCTCCTGGTGCTCCACTTTCCTTCCACAGTCCAAAGACCTGCACATCAGATAGATTGCAGATGCTTAATGTTTGTCTGTGTGTCTGCCCTTCGAAGGACTGGCGATCTGTCTAAGGTGATTGCACGCCTTTCTCCCTGAGCTGGTAATCCCTCCAGTCCCATCTACGGCCATACTCAGGACTTTGAAAATGAGTGAGCAAGTTTCAAAGATGTTGTGACTGTCGCTAGGGTGGTACCCTATATGAAGGTATGTCTTCAGAACATTAGGTTAGGAAAGAAAGCTGTACCATAAAGTGCCAAAGTTTTTAAGCTGTAGTGACTGACATGAATTTCGTTTTAATTTCATCTTTCTATTTCTATAGTCATGAAAATGTACTGATATGCTACCTTCACATAAAAAGTGCCATGCTCACCCACTGAGGAAACATTTAACTGCTTACATGCAATATCCTAGTTAGATGTAAATTGTTTTGACCCATTCTTAGGTAGTTGGAACAGCAGTGGTCTAGTGGTTGGGGACTAGGCTATAGGATCAGAAGGTTTTTGTGTTCAATTCCAAGACCAGTAGTTTCCCCTGAGGTACCCATGAGTATGGTACCATCCCCATCACTGCTCCCTGGGCACTTTAAATAACTGCCCGTTGCTGCACTGTGTGATGGATCAAGAGGGTGTATTTTATTGTGGTTCATTGTGTGCTGCGCTGCGTTTCACAATGACACATAATCACTCTCACTTTTCACTTTCACACAGATGATCTGAATTCATACTTCAAATTAGATCTTGTTGTTCGCTGATGTGCACCACTTTGTTTCACATGGGTAAGCTTTCGTAGTAGCACTGAACCCTTATGTCTAATTAAAATAATTTTTTTCTGCCATTATTTTCTTTTTCGTTCATACAGTAGCTGCAGTAAGTGATAAAAGCTAGACAGTACCCCACCCGCCCCCCCGCCCCCCACCAATCAGGTGGCTAATATCATTTCTCCCTCCTATATAACTGTGCCCTCTGACTAGAACTAAAACCACACTCAAGTCTAAACAACCAAGCAAGGTGAATTATGAGAGACCGAATAAAGATCACTGTTAACTTGCTGCTAACACAACTATGCAAACCCAGTCGATATTTATAAATAAGTCATTATTATGGGTCACTCGGACCACACTAAGAAAACCTTTTTACCATCTTGGACAGCGGCATGTCATTCAAGTGTTTTCACCAGCTTGTTAGGCCATGTCCAACCTTTATCAGATAGGTTTGTTTAGGGAATTGAGCTGGTGAATTCATTCATTCTGTTTAAGCAGATTTCTATCTTTTGTTTACATTTGATCTTTGCAAATTATGTAACATGTAAAAGTCGCTTACAAATCACTGCACTCTCCAGGCTTTAGAAAGGAAATTCCACGGATGTTTCCAAATTTCTGTGTAAATCAACCGTTCAGATGTAAAGAAACTCATGCAGACAGGTCTGGTGTAAACATGTGCACTGCAGGAAAATGACTGACATGCTTTTATGTGCACATGCCAAAGAGAAAATTGGTGATTTAGCTGAAAAAGGTATTACTGAGCTGAAATTAAATTATGAAAATCTGAGTAAGGAGAACTTCTAATAGTCAACATTTTTAAAGGCACTATTGTAAATAGCTCTGGATTGTAGAATGTCTACAATGTCTCAGATTTTGTAACCCTGAAGCCTTTCGAATCAAACCACTCTAAAGAGTAAACTATTTAGTTTACTTTATAAAATTTAATTAACAGATTCAAAAATCATCTGAACACAGAGTGCAGGAAGAACAGAAAGGGTGTGAGATTAGCAAAGCAGGTGAAGAATCAGTGATAAGACAGATGGATGAGTTACTGCAGAAAACAAGCAAAAGAGTGACTGGCTGATAAAACACCAAAAACATGAACTGTCCATCAAGGAAAAGCGTATTAGCTCTACAGGTTAATCAAAGGTCATACCATCATTTTGCACTTAATTTCACAATCAAATATATTTAATTCAGTTATTACTTTGTCTCTGCAGGTTCAAGCCTGCAGGCATAAATTTAAACTTGGCCGTAATGTTTTATTTCCCTGTAAAACAAGGCTTAACTCACACAAATCATTTTTATGAAGCTAAAATCACAATAGTTATTCATCTCTTCTTATTATAAACATGTGAATCAAACTGAAAGTGTTAAATCTGCACTTCAGACATAAAACTGAGTTTGTTCAAAGTGTTTCAAGAGAAATATAAAAAGATAACTTTGGCTTTGCTTAAGTGTGAAATCCAGCATGGAGGACACAGGCTTTACCTTGTATGTCTCATCCTGGTCTATTCATTCTTTTAAACCTGACCTGGCAAAAACACTCTCTCACACACATCCTCTGGCTTCACCCCACGGCAACAACAATTTGGTACTGTTCAAGAGCAGCCGCCCACTCTGTGGATGTTTGTCCAGCTGCTCACCCATAGGCTACACCAGTGTACATGAGCTTTAAATGACAGGGGGTGGATTGACTGTGTGTGTGTGTGTGTGTGTGTGTGTGTGTGTGTTTGTGTGTGTGTGTGTGTGTGTGTGTGTGTGTGTGTGTGTGTGTGTGTGTGTGTGTGTAGGTGTGTGTGTATGTGTTTGTGTGTGTGTGTGTGTGCGTGTGTGTGTTACAAGTTACAGATTTCCAGGAATGACCACCTGCTGAGGTTAATGACATAGTCTAAGCCACTGCCCCAAGCCCACGGAGGTCAGCCTTATTGTTTTTTCACCCTTTCTATGACTGGAGTTCCGGTTGGTTTTGGACACTTAACATGCTCCTTTCATAAAACAAGAGATAGACAAATGTGCATCTGGAAGAGGCTTTCTTTAGAGTCTCTTAACTCCCGTTCTTTCCATTAAATAGAACTTTAAAAGTTCCTAGAAGTGAATCACAGATGATAAATGGGATTCTTTGAAAGCTTAGAATCAATCTTGATTCTTAACTTGCTGGGTGGCCCTGAGGACCAGCTTAACAACCACTGCCCTAAAGAACCTATCAATAAATGGTTCTTCAGAGGGACTGGTTTTCTCAATGAGATGTGCAGGTGTGAAGAGTTTTAGACACCTGAGGAAAAATAGAAAAAAGTGAAAGTGACTACCCTTGTCATTGTGAAACGCAGCACAGCACAACGCAATGAAATTCAACCTCTGCATCTCACCCACACACACACATGCAGCAGGGGGCAGCTATTGAAAGCGCTCTGGGAACAGGGATGCTACCTTGCTCAAGGGTACCTCAGGGCAACCTACAGTTGAAGGAATCGAACCCACAATCTTCCGATCCAGGGAAAACTCTCTAACCACTAGGCCACCACTGCATTAAGCAGTAAGCATAAAATTATTAATGTGAATAAACCCAAACATATAAAAATAGATATATGTATATAGTAAGTACCAATTTTATGCATCTTAACTTGTTTAACCTCTCATCAGGGAATCCTAGTGTAATTAGTAGTTTCTGTTTAGTACCTGGTCTGGTTAATCAATGCTCAGTGCATCAAGGAGAAATCAGTAACTAAACCTGTGGTCATAAAAACAGCTCATAAAATATCAGCTAATTAACAGAACGTTTATATTACCTTTTAATGACGTATCTTTTTCCATCTTAGGCTCACTTTAAACCGAGGGCCAAAAAACAGGCGTTATAACTATATAACTGTAGCACAAAGCCCAAGAGCACTGGTATGCAGGACCACTATATCTGAATGGATGATCGGACATATGTCCTAAATGTCATGCTGGTTGCCATAGTAACAATGCATGAGGGTATGATTTGGGAGAGGGGAATCGTTTGCATTACTGTGTTTACATCTGGATTTGTGTATTTCCTTAATGACCATGACTAGTTAATATATGTAACATATATGTTTTTAGAATCACCATTGGTGAATAATGTTGAAGAAACACAGAATCCCATCAGGCTGGCCTAACATGATCACTTGTCTGAGCAAAGCTTTAGTGGTTACGTTTTGGGGAAGAAGGGAAACCTTATGTGCGTTTGTGCTCCGGTAAAAAAGAGCACAATAGCTTTTTAACACAAGCCATATCTGGATGTTGTACAATATAATGCACTGCTGGATGTGCACCCATGCTGTAAGTACAGTGAGTTACCAGCACAGAGTCTGGCCTCCATGGAGCTAAAATGGAAGTTCATCAGTCTTGGTTCAGCCACACTGGCCTGACTTTGACCTGAGGGTTACTAACTCTAGTTCAAACACAATTTGTTCCAGCTCTTTGACTTTTATTGTACACACAAACACACACATACACACACACACACACACACACACACACACACACACACATATAGGGTCTGTGTTTCTAGGTATTTGTTAATTTTTTATTCACTCTCTGTCTCTCCCTCTCTCTCTCTCTCTCTCTCTCTCTCTCTCTCTCTCTCTNTCTCTCTCTCTCTCTCTCTCTCTCTCTCTCTCTCTCTCTCTCTCTCTCTCTATCCCTATCCCTCACTACCTATCTAGTGCTTCTGGCTGTCTTCTATCACTTAGTGTTACAGCACTGGGTACTGGTTTGTCTATTTGAGAAAAAAAAACATCCTTAGGTACATTTCCTAGACATGAAGCGTATGTGTGAGCATGAGTGTGTGTGTGTGTGTGTGTGTGTGTGTGTGTGTGTGTGTGTGTGTGTGTGTGTGTGTGTGTGTGGGTGTGTGTGTGTGTGTGTGTGTGTGTGTGTGTGTGTGTGTGTGT
>CM029393.1:5271095-5291095 GCA_017165825.1 Hepsetus odoe | reverse complement strand
GCGATGCTCGTTGTGAGAAAAACACCTTCTGACATAAAAACAGGCTCTTTCTCAATATCAAGTGTGGTTGTGTTCCCGGGAAGTTGTGTTGCAGTTCCTGAAAGAACAAAGAAGCCAAGTCTGTGTTATAGCTGGTTAACTGCTGCCTCCAGACAACAACTGCAGCATCTTTTTCTTGGTGAGAGAAAGACAGAGAGGCAGATGGAGAAAGAAAGGGCCGGATGTGTGAAGGTATATATGTCAGATGTTTAATTTGACTATGTATGTAATGTACTATATCTGGAAAAGGAAAGGCGTGGGAGTGGGAGTGGTGGTGGTGTAGTGGTAGGGTACTTGCCTATGGACCAGGTTCGAATCCCACCTCTAGCACTACCAACACTGGGTCCCTGAGCAAGACCCTTAACCCTGAGTGTCTCCAGGGGGACTGTCCCTGTAATTAGGACGTGGAAGTCACTCTGGATAAGAGCGTCTGCTAAATGCCGTAAATGTAAATGTAAATGTGTCACTAACACCTTGTGAAGCGAATTTAGTCGTGCCGTTCTTACAAAGTTCATTGGAATAAAAGAAAGAAGAGAAAAATTAGGTTGGCGGCTATAGATACACAGCCGTGAAAATGTTTGCAGTCAATTGTCCAGCAGGGCTGTGCTCCAGAACATACTTCAGAAAGCTTCATTGACCACAGAATCAAAGTTTCGACATGCCCACCCAGTCCCCTGTAAGTAACCTTGACTGACATTGGTTTGGTTTTAGTTAGCGTACACAATTTCAGTAGAGTAATCACAATAATAGGAGGTTTTAAAAAGATTATCTAATTTAACATGATCTAATAATGCAGCTAAAACTGAATTGCCTAACTTCTCCAAACATCCAAGTTATCCAAAAATGGATATTTTATTTACTGATTTATTTGCTGATTCTGTGAATAACAATTCTATCCCTTGCTTGAATTATTATTATAGCTTTGTCATTTACAAGTCCTATCATCCATCCATCCATCCGTTATCTGCCGCTTGTCCCAAACGGGGTCGCGGGGAAGTCCTATCATATGAAAGTAGAACTTTAAAAAAAAAAAAAAAGCATGAAGAGGTTGTGTAAATTATAGGAGGTGAGAGATACACATACAAATTTGAAAGAACTCTGGGTTTTACTGAAGCTAAAACTGATAAATGATTAGAAGTTAGGAAGCCATAATAAAAACAGCCTTTTTAAGGCAGTCGACATCGCCTTATGTCATTGATAGGACATGAGAAGTTGTCGTGTTGATAGAATTCCCATATTTTTCCTTTGGCTCCACTGTGATGGAACCAAAGTTAAAAAAGAAAAAGAAAAAGCTTTGTGCTGTTATATTAACCTGGTTACTCTGTAGTGAGCTTGTCATTAGAGGGCTGCAAATGAAACCCAGGCTTTGAGGAGCTGACCGGGCGGGCTGGATGTGACCCTTTCTGCCAGTGCATCATGTGAGAAGAGGGTTTCTGCTCGCTGCTGCTATTTAGTCCTGAGCAGGCTGATCCCCTGCAGCTCGTGCACTCCTGAACGCAGGGGGGCAGCACCCGGGATCAGTGCGCCTCCTCCTGGCCGGGCGACCGGGCGACATGGCAGCTGCCTTGGAGGATGAACTAGAAATAGACAACGAAGATTATTACTCGCTCCTGAACGTGAGGAGAGAGGTAAGGCGTGTGTATCCCTGTGTGCCTTCTCAGTGACACCCATAGGCGAAGCTCGGCTGAAGCTTCCTCAGCAGCCTCCCTCTTCAGGCGCTGCAGGATGCACTGCTCTGACTCTCCAACTGCAGATGCCTCTCAGCTCTGCTGGAGGATGCTCGTCCAGGGTTTCCTCTTTCGTGCCCTGTTAATGCGCTCTGATGGACGCGTGACAGCTTCACACTCTTCAGAGTGCCCTTTTGTTTCGACTTGACAGAATATTCTGTAGTGACCACTAAAGTGTTCTTATAGCTATCATGAGAAGCTGGAAGGACATAGAGGAGCACTGTTTACTTTAGAGGTGGCAATATTTATTAATATTGAATATTAATATTCATTAAGCCATGGGTGTCCGAATACAGATATCTTCATAATGTGTGCAGGTCAGGATTTCATTTTGAATATTTTTTGTTAATTATATTACATTTGAACACTATGCCTTTTTTTTTTTTTTGATTGATTGATTGATTGATTAATTGGTTGATTGATTGATTGATTGATTGAGGGTTGGTGAAAAGGGGTCAGGAGCACCAAACACACTTCAAAAATATGAATGCATTTGCATTAGCATTTAACACCCTGCTTCAACGTCGTAAGGCTGCTGCCTGGATAACGAATTATGCAGTTGATCCGTGTAAAATTTCAGACATGCAGTTCAGCACAAAAAACAATAATATCATGAGCGGTGCCTGCTCATGAGGTCATATTTTCCTTTCAATTTTACCAAGAGCTCACAAAGCTGCATGTCTTTGTGAAATAATGATGTTATAATGCATCTTGGGCTTAAATGCCAAAATAAGAAGACCAGGATGCCCCAAAAGGCTTAGCTTTTCTATGAGAAAATTAGCAACAGCAAATTAAAACAGCTTGGATTTACTGCAGAGTCTACTGGCAGTTAAACTTTAGTTTCAATCAATTGTGTCGAAGTTTCTTTGTTTTTTGGTTTTTTGCTTTTTTTTTACAGTTTGATCATAAATCTGTGCCACTATCTAGAATCCCAACTATTTTTACCCAGCTAGCTGCTTTGATACCGTAGCATTAAAGTAATAACTTATTACATATTGATACATTCATGAAAGTGTCTGCAAGGCAAGACACTTTAACTTTTCAAGCTGTTTTCAAACAGAATGCCTGGGCATGTGCAGCGAGGACTTGCATAGATTAAATCTTTGTGTATGTTTGTGTGTTACTGAGTGATACCGGACCCCTGCTGTTTGCCTCGGCTGAGTTGTTCTTATAAAGCAGCTATGATGTTGATACGTAGGCAACACAAGAGGAGCTGAAGTCCTCGTACCGGCGACTCTGCATGCTCTACCACCCGGACAAGCACAGAGACCCTGAGCTCAAGAGTCAGGCTGAGCAGTTGTTCAACCTTGTACACCAAGCCTATGAAGGTAACTTCCACTTGCACTTTGCTGCAGACATAACCCCTGGTGCAGTGGTACTGATCAACACTCAATATCCATCTGCCCTCTGCTTAGTCCTTAGTGACCCCCAGTCTCGAGCCATTTATGACATTTTTGGGAAGAAAGGGCTGGAGGTGGAAGGATGGGAGGTAAGTAATCAATAAAAAATAATAAATAAATAATAAAAGCCAAGTCTAAAATCATGTGAATTCACTACCATTTCAATGTTTACATCACTTTTCATATTAGTAATAGTATTTTTATACATTGTAACATTGTGCTAATAATACAGTTGTGTATTATAACCTACACACCAAAAGGAACTTTTGACCAGTATGTACATAGCAAGGAATGGCAGATTTTTTGGAGTCCTTGTCTTTTTTAGATGGTGGAGAGGAAACGAACCCCTGCAGAGATCAGGGAGGAGTATGAGCGCCTTCAGAGGGAGAGGGACGAGAGGAGGCTACAGCAAAGGACTAATCCCAAGGTAGCTCACACTGCTTCACTTTGATTAAAGCACTTCACATTCATGCCTGTGGCATAAAAGAGCTCACTTGGTTTGCTACTGGTTTAAAAAAGACTAATTAACGATCAAGCCAGTGACTGTGGGGGGCTGAGTCTAAAAGAAGTGTCCCTGGTTCTGTGTTTCAGTTCTACATAACAGTAGATGTGATCATGACCTTGGTGCTGCCTTTTGTAAGCTATTTCTTCACACTAACTAACATTCTGCTGAGCCCAGTTTGCAAAGTAATGACTGGCTTTGGTCTGCAGATAACCATAAGTTTTTACTTGAGCGCTTATGCCAGCTGAAACTGAAAACATTTGCTCACTTCTGGAAGGTAATATTTGTGCTGTGCTACGTTGGGTCAGATCGTGAAGAAGCATGTTACCTCAGATTTAATTCTGAAGCATGTGTTACCCATAAGCATTTTGATTGGCAGCAGGTTAGTTAGAAATCAATGTATTGCAAAAATTAAAAAGCTGAACTGAGCTTAGTGTTGGGACAATTTCATGACTCTAGGCTTTTTTTTGGTGATTTGAATGATCATATTAAACATATGCCAGCGTACGGTGACTATCTGTGTTACTTTTCTTAATTTTACAGCACTTCGGTATAAAAGCAATAGCACACTATTATATGATTTGTATGATTTTGATATGATTTGTATTAATGCACACCCTTTAATTTTCTGTTGCTTAATTGAGGCACCTCTATGGCGCTAATATCAATAAAGTACTATAAGATAGGACAGCCTTGATCACACAGTCAATGCTGATCTATTAAAACATAATAGAAACATAACTGGCTCCAGTTACAGGTGCTTTAGGTGAGGGTCAGGACATCCACAGTCATAACACAGTTTTAAAATATAGAATTTATGGTCAGCAGCTGAGATACTAAGACACTGAGGGCGTGTTTGCCCTCTTCTTCATGATGACTCAAACATCTGAGACAAATGCAGTCCTGGTGGTTGATTATGTAACTACTCTGTCTTACTCTCTGTTTATTTAGGGAACCATAAGCGTAGGCGTAGATGCCACAGACCTGTTTGACCGCTATGAGGAAGACTTTGAGGAAATGCCTGGTGGAGGGTTCCCCCACATTGAGATCAACAGGATGCACATATCACAATCTATTGAGGTACACAACGCCATATGAGCCTATAAATACAGTACATGCTGGATGTGTTTTGAGACATGTGGTTATAAATGTCTACCGGCTGCCTACGTATTTTTAGTACAAGGCTGTGTTTACATATTCTAGGCTCCCTTAACTACTACAGACACAGCCGTCCTGTCAGGCTCCCTGACCACACACAATGGCAACGGCGGAGGTAATGTCACCCTGTGTTTGCGACGGGTCACCTCTACAAGGGGTTGGGGAGAGGTAGGATTCCCTCACACTCGTATTTAATTTAAAGATAAGAAGTGTTATCGGATGTTGTCTGACTTTGTTTTACACCTTGGCTGTATGTTTAGCTGGAGTTTGGAGCAGGAGACATTCGAGGGCCTCTTTTTGGAATGAAAGTCTTCAGGAATGTAACCACACGCTGGTAAACAAGCATTTAAAAAAAAAATGTTTTTTTAAATGTTATTAAGATTTATGCGAATTTCATCCTACTTCATCTTACATCTCACTCTTCACTTAATTACTTTGGTCATTCACAAGGATGGCGTTCGAAGTTTTGCATGGATGGCAAAAGGCTAATTATTTCAACAATTAAACATTATTTGTAAAAATGAGAAACAGTATGAAAAAGATTGCTGCTGCTATAGTTTTTTTTTTTGGCCATATCAGCCACGGTATTAAAACCATGACAGGTAAAGTGAATAACTTTGATTATTAGTTTATAACATAGATATTACCTCTCAAGGGGTGGGATATATCAGGCAGCAGGCGAACAGTCAGTTCTTGAAGTTGGTTTGTCTGCTGATCCCCTTCGTTGCATGGTCTGCTGAAAAAGTTACTGCTGGCTAGTAAAGAAAGATGCCAGAACACAATGTGTATTGCAGCTTGCTGTGTATGGGTCTGCATAGTTGCAGACCTTTCTTAGTGCCCATGCTAACCTCATCCCCGGCTAAGATCACCTACAAGAAGCAGATAAGTTTCAGAAGTGAACGTTGGTACAAGGTCCATGGCCGGATATGATAAATCATGCTTTCTTTCATAAGATTCTTTGGGGGATATGAAGCAGCAACGATTAGATTAATATTTTTATGTTCTTGTATGTTTATGTGCTAGTTTTGTGACTGGCCAGTGTGGTATGCAGTTTTCTTCTCGTGGCATCCGGCCCAGCGCTAGCTCAATGATGGCTCGGCATCTGGACCAGAATACTATGGGTTACCTGCAGTGGCGCTGGGGCAGTGAATCTGCCATGACCACCAGCATTGTACGAGACACTAAAACCAGCCATTTCACCATGGCCCTGCAGGTGAGGAGTGGACAGTGGACACTGACAATTACTGCTTATATTGTGAATCATAGTCAAAGTAAGAATGGGTAGAAAATTAACTTGCTCTTTATTCACAGCTTGGCGTGCCTCATTCTTACCTGATGATGAGCTATCAGTACAAATTCCAAGATGAAGACCAGACCAAGGTCAAGGGCTCTGTCAAGTAGGCCTGATGCTCTCCTGTTGGTTCATAGAATATCCCATAATATGATGTTAGAAGGTTGTGATTTACTGATCACAACTGAAATGATTAAAAACTAAATTTTAGAAGGGTGGTGTCTGATCTTGCACTGATCATCCTGCTTTCCTGCATTAGGACTGGCTTCTTTGGGACAGTGGTGGAATATGGTGCAGAGAGAAAGATCAGCAGGCATAGTGTGCTGTCAGCAACAGTCAGCATTGGTGTACCCCAAGGAGTGTCTCTCAAGATCAGGTTAGGCAACCTCTGTCATTATCCCATTTGTGCTATGTGCTGTCCTTTAGGCCTGGACAGTTAGGATGAAAACAAATGTTCAGTCAAACCTACACAATTTGCCCCCAGCTCTTCAATATGGTGGCACAGACTTGCAGATAAAATAACAAACAGCAGGAGGTGCATTAAAGGTAAGTGTGGTTATTGTTGTTCTCCGGCTTATTAACTTGCTAATTGTTCTTTGCTCTCCCCAGGTTGAGTCGGGCAAGTCAGACCTACCTCTTTCCCATCCACCTGACAGACCAAATCCTACCCAGTGCTGTGTTTTACGCCACAGTTGGCCCCCTGGTCATCTATTTGGCAGTCCAGAAACTTATAATCACACCTTATGTACATGCACAGAAAGAACAGTAAGTTCACTTCCAATTACTGTGCTGTAATCAGATCATTTAAAATGCTGAAGGCACGTGTATTTAATTGTTTACATGTATGACTGTGATTGTGTCCAGGGAGCTGGAGAAGCAAAGAGTTGACTCGGCTTCGGACATTGCCAAGAAGAAGCTGGAGGCTGAATCTGCAGTGAGTATTTGCTAAGGCTGTTACGATTTTTAACGTTTGCAAAACTACTGAATTGTGTTTTGTGGGTTTTTGTAGGTAGTGTTAATGCAGGAGTCAGTGCGGAGAATCATTGAGGCAGAGGAGTCTAAAATGGGTGAGTTAAGTAGGGAAAAACATTTAGGGTCAATAAAATTCTTCCCGAATAAGCTTGACTGAGCTCATCTTCTTTTTTTACATCTTCACTACATCTTCAATATACCTTTAAGCGAAAACTTGTTCATTTTGTCCTCTATTTGACTATTTGATGGTTTAGGATAGAGTATGACTTTATTATTATTATTATTATTATTAATAATAATAATAATAATAATAATAATAATATTGTTGTTGTTATTATTGATATTTGTTATTATTGATATTGATATATTGATACTATTCAATTAATAATTATACATTTAAAATTATAATCCATTATTTATATAGTGCTAAACATCATCAGCAAAAAGCACCAGTGAAGTAAACAAAGGGTGAAATCATGTAGTAAAACAGCATCACAGTAATTAATGAACTACTTATTGTAATAACTGTTGTTTACTTTTTTTCATTCTCAGGTCTCATCATCTTAAACGCTTGGTATGGCAAGTTTGTGACAGACAACAGCCAGAAACAAGAGCGGGCGAAGGTCATCGATGTGACGGTGCCCCTTCAGTGCCTGGTGAAGGATTCCAAACTCATCCTCACTGAGGCTTCAAAGGTCAGGCCTGTCATCCCTTCAGCTAGTCACAATAACACAATCAGCCTTCAAGTCCCTTTACCTTATAATAGAACTTATCTTTTGCCTCTCAGGCTGGCTTGCCTGGGTTTTATGACCCATGTGTTGGTGAGGAAAAAAGTCTGAAGCTTCTGTATCAGTTCCGGGGCATCATGCATCAGGTGCTTTCTGGAGACACAGAAGCCCTTAGGATACCCAAACAATGTGAGTATAGCAAAGAAGACAGCAGTATCTATTAGGGGTAGGCCAATGGGGGGAAAAAATATAAGCTTTAATCTCAAAGCATGGAGGGCTGCCTAGTCCGAAAATTATTTCACATTTTGGTGTATAACTTGGTGTACAATCGATGATAATTCAGGATACTAGCAGAGGATCCTTCCCAGCCTTTCATAAGACATAATCCTTTGTACACATGTACCTCCGTGTGACGTTGATGATCATCAGCACCTGTTTGGTAAAATTGGTTGATCATACACCAACTATAATCCTACAAAATCCCTGACTTTGTGCAAGTGTACCTAGAAGAACTGATGCTGTTTTGAAGGCAAAGGGTGGTCACACCAAATATTGATTTGTGTGTTTTTAAGAGGATGTAAATTCAATGCAGAGTATGAAACATATCTGTATCTGCTTTCATTGTTTTTCTTTTTTCCACTCTTTCTTAAAACAGCACACAGAATAGATGCAGAGACATAGGAGTCTTCCATGGATTTAACAGACAGAGGTCCTATAGGGACGGATGAAGGGACAGCTGGATGTCGGGGTGAAGAGAACTCTGAGGACTGTCGGCTTTTTTGTCTCATGTTGTTGAGTATGTATAACCCTGGTCCCTTTTTCTTTATCCTATGTCCCACAATATATACATGGTCAACAGATGATGGAGCTACATTCTGGGATAGAGTTTCAGTCTAGTTATTGTACACCTCAAGCTGGAGTGCGTAACAGTTCTTTGTTTGCTCCCTGCTCATTGGAACGTCTGTCGGTCCAACCACTCTGCTCATTTGCAGTTTCCGCAGTGGGAGTGCTGTAACATGAGTCTTGTGCAAATAACTATGATCTAAAGACCCAGTAGCACGGCCTATAATAGGCAATCTAAAACAGGATAAGGGGCGATAATGCCATACAATAATAAAGCTATGCATAAAGAGAACCCTCAGATTCAGTAATGTATAGTAGCGTTTAGCGTGTTATGATTTAGGTTGATTGTATAGTTGCTGATATAATCTCAGACCCACATTTATTTATTGCTGAAAATGTGTGTGCGCGTGTGTGTGAGTGAACTGTGAGTGGAAGGACAAAACATAGTTCGCAGAGCCTCTCAGTACCGTAGCACCTACAATACTACACTACATGTCCTAGCCATGTCTGAAACTGCTGGTTTAGGACTGCACAATAAGGGGAATAAATCATAGTATTGAGATTATATTATGACATATAAAATACATGTTCAATTTGGGGTGGTGGTGGTCTAGTGGTAGGATACTTGCCTATGGACCTATGGCTCAAGAGGTCCCAGGTTCCAATCCCACCTCTAGCACTACCAACACTGGGTCCCTGAGCAAGACCCTTAACCCTGAGTGTCTCCAGGGGGGACTGTCCCTGTAATCAGGACATGGAAGTCGCTCTGGATAAGAGCGTCTGCTAAATGCCGTAAATGTAAATTTGGTCTATTATTTTTTTAGCGATATTGTCCCATAGCAGCTTTACAGAATCCAAGTCTGAGTCCCCAAGTGTAAAGACGTTGTTCCATCAATCGACTTTTGTTTGATTACATTGATGTGTTAAACCACAACTAACCCTTGTGAAACTCCCAGCACACAGTAAAAAAACATGATTGTGATTGGCTACAATCAAATAAAGCATATTGTGCAGCCCTTAGCTGTGCACAGAAGAATCCCACAGGTTTAAAACAAAATATGGATATCCCAACAAATAGCATTTGTTCGTCTTCTTAGGTATTTCAGAAAAGGAACAAGAAAGCAATGGGATAATATGAGAAATCCCAGAGAGGGGCTTGCAGCATTTATCATCAGTACAATGAAAATCTGATAACATTTTAAGGTTTAGTACATAGAGGTGAGGACAGAAGGAAAGTGACGCTGCTTCAAAGACACGCTACATTATGTTTCAAATTTAAACAGAATATAAAATGTTTTCTTGTAGGAATTTGTTCATTTGTTCCAATTGAGGCAAATAAGAAATGGGACTGATTTAAAGTGGGCCGCCCAAAACAGCCCATTTGTCTGAGAAACACCAGAGAAGGAATCTTGCGCTGCCTGTCTGAACGATCCACTTTCAGGTTTTAATCGTCATTTTCGTTAGAGGAGTGATAAGTAAACCACAGCTGATTTAACAGGACAACAGCGGGTGTATGTTATTGTTGGAGTTGTTTTTCCTTCGCCTTGCACTCGTCTGCTGCTGTATTCCCCTTGATCGTGTCATAGTTTGGGAGCGAGACTCACAGATCAGTGTTGCACAAATGCCTTGGCTTTAGTCTGTGGGAGTGTGGCTTTTTCAACCCAGTGAATGGATATAAAGATGAGAAGACCAGAAAATGAAGTAGGATTCTAATCACTTCAGTGTATTTAACTGATATATTTATACTTCGGTTTCAAGTGTGAATAAGTGAAGTGTTATGTAAATGTGCCATTCCTCAGTTCGTCTGTTACTTTAGCCATTTTTGAAACATTTTATGTTGGTTTTATTTGTGGTTACCATATTTATTTTCTCCACACATGACTGGATGTTTTTCAGTCTTTTCTGGTAACTTTAGTTGCTCTCCTGGTTGACAGAAATGAGGGGTCATTTCTTCTCCTCTGATTGAGTGGAGTTCTTTCATTGTTTTTTGTTGGCAGTGTCAAGGGGCTGTCTTACTGCAACAAGCTTTGGAAAACTAGGCCACAGCATCCGTTTGGTATCAGAATTGCTCAAAAACTGTTACACACTAAAATCGGTGGGGATGGTTCTCCACGCCTAATGCACTAAAACAGATTTCCGATGGACAGTCCCCTTTGAGAATGGTCCTAGTTTAAAGACAAGAGGAGGGTAATTTTATATCTGGAGATTTGCCCCTACTGTCCAGTGAAGTAATCACTAAAGTAGGAGCAATATTTATACACAAGACCAAGGTCAGGTCATTCCTTTCAGCACAATCAGTTCTCCATGCATGCATACATCCTTCCATCTTCTGTGGGGTTCAAGTCTAAACCTAAATGGTTTTTCCCCCCCCCTTTTTTAATTTTATGTTGTGGGGGCTGATAAAGTTGCTGTCTGTTAACATTCCTATCTGTATTGCAACCTTACCTTAAAGAAAGGTCATGTACAATGTTGTAGACTTGAATAGTACGTTAAACATTAAAATGTAAAACATTCCACACCGTCTGACTGATGTTATATCCTTATTGTAAACATGGGCTTTAAAATAGGTTTTAAATATAAAAACATCCCCCACACGGCAAGGAGAAATGCTATTAAATCCTTGTTGGCTCTTTTTATTTACATCAGTTTCACAGAAACATTTTCTCACTCTTGCTCCTTCTGGCCCCAGTGCTCCCTTCTCCAAGCTGAACACAGTGAGTTACATTAATTCTACCAATTCTGACAAATTCTGCAGAGAACCAAAGGGGTGAACAGCCTTGAACTACCCAAGACATAATACACAAATAGAACACAGTATGATTGTACAAAATATGAAAATGTACAGCAACCATTATACTTAAAACCCTTGATATTAGGAAAATTCAACATTGGACAAATGGTTAGCAAATGAAAGCTTATTAATGCGAGAAATAATAGTTGAATGTGAGACAAAACATGACTTTCCTCCCCATCTCAAGCTACAGAAAGATAGCTTGAGCACAATAAAAGTCTAAATAAATTAAAGTGTCTTTGCCAAGTTTTTCAAAAGTACATAGTCTGACCATTGTGGAATAACACACTTCCACTGACTCTGTATAAAGGGAATCGTAAAAACACTGCACGTTATGGTCACTATGAGGGAAATGCACATATGTACATTGAAATCACGTCTTGCGGGTGCTGATAAAATGCTAAAGAAGTGGCGAACACAAGAGTAGTTGTGTTTCATATTGTGGTAGCTTGTACTCTTCATGCTGTGGATTTCAACGCATGGTCCAGAACCAGGGAACGACATTGCACATCAATAAATATTAACTGCATTTCTGAACCTTTCCCCAAAGTGAATCAAAACCAAACACAATCGGTATGCTGGGTTTGGAAGTTAACCAAAGTATAACTTTAAAGACATGCATGGGAAATGTTTTTCTTTAAAAATGTTCCCAAGCATCAACCAAAGATCAATTCAAAACAATTTGGATTAGTTCTACAGGGTTGAACTATGCTACTGCAACTAACGCATCCTTGTGTCTCTACCAAGACAAACATAAGAACCCTGTGCTGAAATGCTGAAAATGAAATTGCACAATTCAAATACAATCAGCGCAGCGCTGCGTAACACATATGAGATGTTGTATGGCTATGATCAGCAAATATTTGAGGAATGTAAGTAGAAGTAAGCTGAATTAGATTATGCATATGCCAGCAAAACATTCTTCCTTTTTGCAACAAATACTGGTTCCTTTCAAAACAAAAAGATGGGCTAGAATTCTAATAGAAGACTCTTGTTGACAGAAATACTAGAGCAATGTAGCTTAATATACCATGCTTACTGTGCAAAAGCCCTACTGCTTGGCAGCTAATGCCTGCCAAGCATCCCAGTGACCTGTTGAACATTAAAATCTATGAGAAGAATAAACAAAAGGCATGTACCATTTTCAACATAAAGAAAAAAATATGTCTTCTTGAGCACAGGAAAGGCTATAATGTCTAGTTAAGACATGGAACAAATGTTTTTTTAAAAATGGTTCAAAAAAGGCATGGCAGTTAATGGAGAAATTTCCAAGGCTTTCTCAACAAAGCAAAGAGAAAATGACTCACGGAAGCGGTGCATCCCAGACTTTTTAAGCAACAAAGCTCTTGGGTTGACACCGGAAGGTAACGATGTGTTCTTAATAATCGGCATGTTCTAAAACTATTTCAGTTTCAACAATTTCAAGAATGATAAAGAATAAAGAGCGAAGAGCAGTTCGGTTAGCTTTTGAAACTGTGCATTCTTAATGAATTGTAAAGGACAGCACTTGGGAATTGGGGAACCGTTTGACGATTCATTCCAAAAAGGTTCACCAAAAGCTGCACTAAAACAGATTTTGTACCTTATATTAGCATATTTCGACTACAACTCTACAGTGTGCTATTCCTCAGACATTTGGGGACTTGAAAGTTCCACAAGAAAATACAAGTTTAACAACTAAATTAACACTTTGACAAATAGACATACTTTTGAAAGCTATGGATATAAAAGGGTCTCTCTGACTCTCCCTTAAAAAAGTGCAATCCAACAGTATCTCCAATTCCTCATATGAATCCTAGATTATGTTTTGAAGCGTGTGACGTTGAGCCTCCAACGTCCACGTTTCCAAATATCTGAAGTCTGTGTGTGGTAGAATTGCCTCTCTAATCCAACATCAAGGTTTTGATTGCCTTACGCAACATTTAGGAAGGTGGAGATGTTTTTATAGATTTAATATATATCTCTCAAATGTTTAATAATCACAGAGCCCTTCCTCTTCCGTACGTCTCATCTTTAATAGAGTCTATACTTTGGGAGGGGCAGGGGTGTGGTCAGTCTAGGAGATGTTTTCGAGAGCCCATTCGTGAGCGGTTAGAGCGCCGAATGTCAAACTTTGTGTCTTTGCACTGCTGGCAGGTGTAGGTCTCAGGGACGTTGGACTTGCGAATTTTGGCACAGGACAAGTGGATCCAGGTGTTACACTGGTTACACTCGATCATTGCCCTTCCTGCAAAGGGCTTCATACAGAAACATGTCACAAGATCCCAGGAGTCATCATCTGAAATCAAAGAATGAAAACAGGTTCACAATATGCACAATATGCAATATACAAAGAGGATCATTTGTGGTGTCCTTTTCCAGTGGTGAAAAGAAATTAAAGCTCTGAAGCAACGTAATCTCCTTATCTCATGCAATCTCGTGCCGAGCCTTAAACGATATCACCCATGGATCTGAAAACTCACCCGAATCAACCATGATATCCTCGTCGTCTGCTGAGCCGTCTTCATCACGGAACACTACCTGCTTTCCCTGGCGGATCACAGTCCTTGTGCCAGGTAAGCCCTCCAGCTTCATCACCACTGCCTCGCCGTCTGGCAGCATCGCGCTCTCCCTACTTTCGGCCCTGGACTCTCGGCCTGAACTGGTAGGAGATTGCCAGCCGGGATGCTCCATCTCTGGCTCCTCTTTGCAGGTGCTTGTACCTGGCAGAGAAGTTATGGTGGAGTGAGCCGACTGCTTCATGTCCATGTACGAAGATGGTGTGGGGATGCTCAGGTAATCCTCAGGCTCTTCCTTGATGATTCGGCCAATGTCAGAGATTTCCGCCCTGGCACTGGACGGAAATGTTGAGAGGGAGGACACCGACTCGAGAACCTTGCTCTTCTCTGGCTTCTTTTTCTTTTTCTTGACCTTGTCGGCTTTCTTGCTCCCTTCAAGAAAGAGGCCAGCAGATTTGGGGCGCTTTTGAAACTCGGGGTCTTCGACCACTGGCCTTTGGAAACCAGCAAAGCTCTTTCGACTTTTGGGTGGAGGCTCGTCTGGTGAGGGAAGGCCGCAGCCAAGGCGGGAGCTGTCCCATCCGTCGCTGTCTGCAGTGCTGCCTGTACTGTTGGGGGGGCTGGAACTGCTCCTCAGAGGCGTCTCCTGCAGACAAAGAGTGGAACAGCGTTTAACAACCGTGCTCACTCTGACACATTCAAACTAACTCACCTGATTATTGCTGTTTTACCAATAGAGGTACCAATTCTACTGGATATTGTACAGACAGTTATAATGTATTATCATATAATAATCAATGAAGTATGCATTCATTTTTGACCAAGATAAAATGGGGCATTTCCAAACTGTGATGTAGGAACTGAGAGCTCAGCAGTTACATCTAAATACTTATTTCCTCCAGTCACATTTGTGCATTCAGCAAATCTTTAGAAACAAGTGAAACATGAATACATTTGACTAGTGATGCAATCATTTGTTTGGCAAATATTCGTTATCTAATCAAATTGTGAGGTCAGATACAGACACCAAACACATCCTGAAACTGCATCTTTATGGGTAAAAGGGGTTGATCTGGCCCAGCATGTGAAGTTCTTTAATCAATAACTGCCTCACTTCATATTGTGTCCTGAATGATCAGACTGAATAAAAATGTTTTATTCCCCTAAAACCTGCTGGGTATGGCAAAATGTTTTGTTTTTTTCCCCACAAAATTGCAGAGAACACTTGAGCAAGATGAAAATGTCTAACATCAAATTAAGAAGTCTCTTTTGTAGACTTGGAAAGGCAAAGGACAAACTAAACTAAGATTTGAGGGTCTAAAGAGTAATCACCAAAGGGTGATTTTTGGGAAACCCAACTATTACCAATCACCTGAAAAAGTTATTTGAAAATACATTTCTGGATGTTTTCTCAGGGTCCAGGAGACATCTTTGCTTTAAAATGCAAAATATTTTATTTTCCATACAGTAATGTCTATGCAAGAACCCTGCAGAAGGTTACTTAATATTTGTCCAGTGATACCAAAATGAACACAAAAGACTGCATTTAACACGGAGTATTATATATTTACAAATAAAATATGTATTTCAACTGTACACTTTCACAATGCAACCCCCAAACAAACAGCTGCAATATGCCCAAATTCTCAAAGGAATCAGAACTTGTGCTAACAACAAACTCCCCTAAAAGGTAATGTTCATTACAAGATAACTTCGGGTTCTTAAATAAAACTGCTCAAATGTGATGCAGCAGCTTTATACTTACACCCAATGCCTTCACCAACTTTCATGTTTCTCAAAAAAAAACAAAAAACCACAACAACAGAGGTGAAACTGTGATGAATAACATTGGTTTAATCATCCTCATAATCAGCACCAATGCTCATGAAGAACAAGGTCCCACCCCACCCAAAACCATTTAAGCCATTAGAGTACTTGGGCCATGGTGTAGCCTTGATGTGCTCTGAGGTTCCACCAAATGGAGAACCTGAAAGAAAGCATTTCGACGTGCACTGCTGCAATGTGATGTATGGCATTTAAAAGACAGGGTCTGAGATGAGCATGGAGGAGACTGGAGTGGCCCTCTTACCCTGGAAGGGAGGGCTGGGGTTTTTTGGGGAGGGGGTCCCTCAGTGGCAGGGCAGCATGGGGGAAATGCAACAGAACAGCTGCCCACAGAGCCACCATCATTTCTGTGGATCAAACAGAGCATCAGCAAGCACAGTAGCTCACAGGGCGAGAAAGGAATGAGACCCAAACACAGACTCCAACAACACCCAGTGCTGGGCAAGTGGTGTGAGAGTGCATCTCCGGATGTGTGTGTAAAATCCCTCAATTTCCTGAGGACAGACGCTGCAGATCAGTGTGCAAAGGTGCTCTGGAATTACTATTTATGGTGGCATCCTAAAGTTTCCCAATACACATACACAAACACACATAACCACTTGACAAAAATACAGAGCACATCATACTGAAGTAGGAGTTGTGAAGACAGGTCTGACAGTACAGCAGTGATAAGCCTGCGGTCGGGATTGCTTAACTGTCCACCATAAATACATGTGACACACTTTCTCTCTCACATACACTTAAACAGAAGACTTCACTCACCTCCTGTGGATATGGAATATAACCTGCATATGCCAGCACAAATGTGCAAAACTGGTTGAAGTCTTCTACCGTCCTTTTCCGTTTGTACGTTGGAGTATAGCCCTGCCAGACAACACAGAGGATACGCATGAATAACTGGCAAAATGATCTGCATCCCAGTAATCACAGGATAAACTCTGAAAAAGAAAAAAACTTAAACTTGTGTAGATAATACGATGAATGTAAATTGTTCTGATGTGCTGTGTGAGTTGCATGAGAAGTGCTGCAATCCGCCACTTGCACTACAGGAAGTGATTATTTTCCAACTAATGGCACTGGTCTACATGCTAGTGAAGTGTGCCAATTTCGTTGTGAGACGCCGAGATTACGATATTTTATAGAGGTGTTTAAACGGTTTAAGGAGTCATCATATACCAATGGATGAAATACAGTAAAACAACCATGAAATAATATGGCACATAAAACTTTCCCTCATGTCACGCCAGTGGCAGATCACAGTTAACGTTTCTTTCCGCCAAGCAATACGAAACCTGGCCAAAAGTTTGTAGACGAAAACTCCACATAAAGTCCTAATGGCTCTTTTGTTCGAGAATGGGGTTCTTGGTATCAGGACATTGTGAGGGTTTGACTGCAGCCACAAGAGCACCAGTGAGGACAGGCACTTAAAGTGGATGGTTATTTTCACAAATCTAAAGGCCGGGTGGAGGTCCCCCGCTTTAGGGAACACGGGTCTTCCCACGGCAGGGATGGGCGGCGATGCTTCTCCGTGGAGATCAGCAAGCTGTCCGTGCGAAAAGTTTGGACGGTGCCACCTTAAATCAGTCGCACTGGCTCATTCTAGTGGGTGTCTGAATACTTTTGGACACACAGCGCGAGCCCGGTTTCACTTCATAGCTCGGATCCGAGCAAGCGGGTTAAGAAGAGGTGACAGGAGAGGAAGCAGCTGCTGCATTTGGTTATTTTCGGCTCTAGCCGTCTAGCTAGCGTTAGCAAAACACGTCAGCTTTAACAGCCGCTCGCTTCGAAAAGTTCAAGCTGTTGAAATCAGCCGCACATTCGCTCGATGGTCCACATATAAATCCCACTCGGGGATCGGCACGTATGTCCGCGCGCTTGGGGAGTAAACCTGTCACAAAAAGCAGAGAACGATCTCCAAACCACACGAGCCTGGCTCACAGTTTCAGCCGAAATACTGGGCTGTTTACTCACAGAGCCCGTATTCTTTACTGCTGCTGGATGTGAAGCCTCAATACAGCCGATTTATTGCAAATATGGTGAAGAGGAGGCGACTGGGACCAAGACTAAAAGGCAGGACCGCAAAAAGCGAAGGTGGTGGAGGTGAAAGCAGACTAGACTGGACAGAATCAGCCTCCTGGGAAGCCCCAGAGCGTGGGATGAACGAGCTCCCAGGCGTCTGTTAGCAGGAGCTAACGTTGTGTCATTCCTGCTGCTGTTGTGTGCTGCGTGTCCTCATATAAACACGTAAACGAGGCACGAGGTTGGGATATCCCCCACAGACCCGGGTTCTTCTAACCTTCACTGGCTTTAAGAGTCGATCTGGAGTCAAACTAGCTAACATCTTTGTGTAGAAATATGAGGAAAGCGGTGTTTACCTGCGAGTTGAAGGCTGATGTTGTCCCGTTGTCCATTTCTGTGCAATAAAAACAGAGCGGGGGGGGGGGGGATCATTCACAACACATGTTCAAATAAAACCCCACAAGGCCAGTAAAACACACACAAACATAATCGCTTAGTTGGCTGACAAACTGTCCATGTTGGTATGTCTTTATCCAACCTGGTTGCTGGCTGTTAAAGATTTTTCACCATTATTCATCCATGCTAAATCGATTATTAGCGTTCAGTCCAGTGACTGCTAGTCCGTACAGCAGCTAATGCTAACCGCCAGGGAACTGGTCTCCTGTCAGGCGATGCCACTTTGAAAGATGGTCCAACTTTGGCTTAGTTTGGTAACATTTACGCGATAAAAAAAAACTTAGAGAAAACATCTACGTTGTGTTATTTTATGGATCCTCAAGTCTGGAGCCTTGAGGCAGAGCTAACGTTAGCCATAAGTGGGTGTTTAGCATTAGCTGTGTTTACACACTGACAACAAAGCTGGAGTGTCTCTACAGACCAGGCACCTTGCTGACAGTGCATTTGGATGGTTAGTGTGCTTATTCCACGTTAAAAAACAGACTTTCCTCAAACGTGGACCCCGGAGAGGACCGTTAAATGTTAGCTAGCGAGGCTAACGCCAGCCATTACAACACGGAGCTCCTGCTAAGGCGGTTAGCTTCGTCGCTCCACGACGTAAAAAGTTATATTTGGCAAGACAAACCGTCTTTTACTCTCACCTTTATTTTTCAGGAGATGGCAGCGGTCGATGACGAGCACTTCAGCCGTAAACTCCAAATTTTACTCCTCACTTCACGCACAAAACGGTGGACATGGCAAGTCAGTGCGAGCCACACGCGAAAAAAACAACCTTACTGAGCTCAGCACGAAATAAAGGCTGCAAACTGAGCACAAACTACTTCTCACACCCGTTAATGTGGAGAATTTCTAACTGTGCGCCTTGTCTGTTTCTAAACCGAGCGGCAGAAAAAACGCCGAGACCGTGAAGGCGCGCGTCAGGGGTTCTGCGTCACTGCGTCAGCGTAACGCGGAAGTCGTCACAATCGCCGATCTTCAAACCATACACATGTGACAGCTCAGTAGCACACATGGTTTATAGATTAATTGTACGATCAATTCAATTTTGAAATTATTGTTTTGTACATTTTAAAACAAGGTTTTCGTCCAAACAAAAATGCACCTTGTAAAACAGAGGACAATTCAAGCCATCATGTGCACAATTACAGTTAAAGTTTTTTTTGTTTTTTTTTTTTAAAGGAGGCTGTAATATATTATACTAAAACAATGGTGCATAAACTTTCCAGGCATGCATTTCTAACGTATTGTTTAATGAAGAGTTTCAGTCGGATAAATATATGTAAATCAGTGTCACGTCGTGGTGATGGTGATGATGATAGTGGTGATGATGGTGGTGGTAATTGTGGGTGTGGTGAGGATAGTGATGGTGAAGATGGTGGTGATGGTGAAGGTGGTGGTAATTGTAGGTATGATGAGGATAGTGATGGTGATGGTGGTGGTGGTAGTGGTGATGATGGTGAGGGTGGTGGTGGTGGTGATGGTGGTGGTAATTGTGGGTGTGGTGAGGATAGTGATGGTGATGATTATGGTGATAGTGGTGGTAATTGTGGGTGCAGTGAGGATAGTGATGGTGATAAAGGTGGTGGTGGTGGTGAGGGTGGTGGTGATGGTGGTGGTAATTGTAGGTATGATGAGGATAGTGATGGTGATGGTGGTGGTGGTAGTGGTGATGACGGTGAGGGTGGTGGTAATTGTGGGTGTGGTGAGGGTGGTGATGGTGGTGGTGATGAT
>CM029393.1:5139965-5251110 GCA_017165825.1 Hepsetus odoe | reverse complement strand
ATATATATATATATATATGTATACATATGTTTGTATGATGAATATTTCTTTAATTTTAAAAATACTATATTTTTTGCTATAACATAGGCTAAAGCGTTTTACCACATGTACACTTTAATGTTTTAAATATTTGGAGAAAAAATGAGTCTAAATGCTTAGCTGAAATGTCTTTAAAACTCAAATTAAAGTAAAAGTGCATCTACAGCTGCACTAAATTGGAAAAGCTTTTTTTCTCATTCATTTGGAAACGTGTAAAGCTATTATTAGTAACCTGAACTGCATCCTAAAAAGACACGAACCATTTTAGACCTCTACTGGTCTCTGTCAGTGTTTATAGTGTTTCTAAACATGTTCATTTAGTTTGTATATGTACTGTTTTACTGACATCACTACTTTTTGTTAGATATTCATGTCAGTCTGTAAAGCTAACAGCTACTTACAGTAAGATTGACACTTCCGGCGTTACATTTAGGAAAGGCAGGCACTTCTACTCACCTGGAGTTATTCTGAGCGGACTATGTGCAGATTAAAATGTTTTAAAACGTGTATTTCTATCCAGAAAATAAAAATGAGAAAGGTAAACAGTCTATCTTCTTGCTCCCGGAGTTGCAGGTAAATAATTCCGGGTGGTGCAGGTCACCGCGCGATCGTTCCTCTTCCTATTATGACCTTCCACGTTTTACAGTCTTACAGTTTTGTTAGGTGTGCCCACATTAAAATTTCAAAATCTTGTTAATATAGAAATACCTTGTTAATATAGAAATTGCTCTGGGATCTTTATTTTTGTGATGTAAACTGAATTAGTGAAGGAGACCACATGAGGTCGCCCCTGCAGTTCTGCTGGAGTGGTGAACGCTTTTTAAAGGGACCTCCAGTATCTACACAGCGTGGCCAAATGTTTGTAGACATCCTCTGATCCGATATCCCACTTCTCCACAGTTCAGTCTTTGGTGGATTGTTATGGGACAGGGACAGGGACAGTCTCCCTGGAGCAACTCATGGTTAAGGGTCTTGCCCAGGAGCCCAGTGATTGTAGGATTTGAACCTGGGACCTCCTGGTCTATAGGACTGTAGGCAAGTAACCAACCACTAGACCACCACCCCCATAGACATAGAAATCCAGAAACATGCTATAAAGTTGCTGAGATCACTATTTAGAAGGTTTATCTCAATTCTATTGGACATCCATTGCATGTGCTGGGCTAGATGCTGTTTGGGTTTCTTTAATACCCTACTTTAGGGGTGGTGGTGGCCTAGTGGTATGAGACTAGGCCCATCGTCTGAAGTTCATGGGTTCAGATCCTGTACCTCTAGGTTGTCCTGAGGTACCCTTGATTATGGTAGCATGCCCAACACTGTGAGTGTTCACTACCAGTGTGTTTATATAAGTTAAATGCAGAGGATGAATTCTGTGTGTGTTCCAGTGCAAGGAATTTCATTTAGTGCGCTTTTTAGGAGCTAGGAATTGGGCTCTGACATAATACACTATGTACACTAGACACCAGCGAAGGGTTCATTGACAGTGGTAAATATACACACAATTTTTTGTAGAAGAGCTATGTGAAAATGTAGAGAAAAAACAATCTAAGGCTCCTTGAACTGCGACGAGAGTAAAGGGATTCTTCTTCTATCATCCATTAAATTAAGCCTAGTTTAGAGGATGAAATGTGTGTGAGTGGACATTTTCAAGCCAAATCTGTCACCAGTTGAAACCTGGCATCTATTTCTCGTCCTTTGATATCAGATACAGACAGTGATCATATATCATTAAAAAGGCAGCAATCGTCTAATTACAGGGATTAATTTGGTGTCGGGTTGTCTGACACATACGGACCACCAAGTCTGGTTCGCCTGATTTTTCCCTAAGTAATCCTCTTCTATGTAAATATTGGTTAATATGATACCCGCCAGAGCTCAGAGAAGCAGAACGGAGTCAAATAGACTCAGAAGTATGTCGTTTTATCGTCTTGGGAAAAGAAAAGAAAAACGAACATATGTGTGATAAAGTCTTTTATGGGATTGAACTTAGAAGCTCATATAGCCGTCTTCATCGCAATGCCCCTTGGCACTGCTGTGCCACGTGAAATTTATCATGGCACATTCCAGTGTGTTTTCTCAGATTCCATTTTCAGCTCAGGAGAGCACTTGCTCTGTAATAATATCCAGAGAAGAACAACTGATCCTAAATACAACAGACCCCCTCCAATAGGTTTTTCCACCCAGCCCGATGTCTGAAGACTGCTTTTACCTCCTAAAGAAAAAGCTTGGGGGTGCTCACAGACTCACTGCAGCTTTTAGGAGAGGCCTCTAGAATCGCAGCCTGAACAAACTGAATGCGGTGGGTCTGTGAGGTTCCTGCTGTAAGCTCATGATGCCAGACTGTCGTCAGATGCATAAAAGCCGCTCTGCCCCACTCTTGCTGCTTTTAACTGTCTGTGCCTCCTACCACCACACCCCATTGACTAGAACGTTCATTCAGGGATAATATGTCCTCAAACTATGGACCTTACTCACACTGCATATAAAATGAAACATTTTTCAAGCTCAAGATGTTTTCAGACTATGGATATTATAGTGTGCCTGAAACGGTATAGATTGCCTGTAAAAACCTGTGGGAAGCAAATAATTCTTATAATTAACATTAAGGAGGAACTGTATGGATGATAGTGTCCCACACTGAACTGACTCAAATGTGCATTATTTCCACATGGATATATAAAAAAAAAAAAACCTTGTATGTACAGCTTTGTCTTTCAGTTCACACAGGTTTGGCATTATGCTGATGTAATATGTATTTTGTTTATGATGGATGAATACAACTGCAAAACAAAGTAGCTTGGGAGCTACAAGTCTGATTTTTTGACAGAAGAAGTCACATATTTCCTATCAGTTTTAATTATGCCTAAAATTACATTTGTGGAATGTTTTTTTTCCCGAGGCAACATAGAAAGTGGACATGTAGGTAAATAATCATTGCTCAGATTTGTGGTGCATCCTTAACACAAATGGCAGCGTGGTTAGCCGACCAAAAAATAGATAAGTCTCTGTATATAAACCATAGCTGAAGTTTACTGGAAGATGACTAATTTAGCCAGCAATGTGGGTATAAACCCACTTTACAGTGGCCTCCAAAAAAAGACCATTAGCACCTCTTTAACCACGTCTAAATACATCAAGACCGTCAGTTAGGTTCATGATTTTTGACAGAATGGGCATTTTGGACCTACTTGTAGGTAAAGCCAGTATATGAAAACACCCGGCCTTATGAACCTAATGAGCTTAAAAGCTGGAAGAGAAGAAAGGAGCATGGTCTGATGAGTTGTCTTTTACTCTTTTCTACATCTGGACAGGATTATGTTTGGAGAAAGCCAAAGGAAACCTTCAACCCCCATTACCTGTTTTCAACTGTTAAACATGGTGGCAGGTCTGCTCTCAGTGTAGAATGGCCCATTTCTGAAAGAAGCTCTGACGAGTCTTTAGCATGACATAAAAGAGTTTTAATGGTGAAACTGTCTTAGCTCATAAATTTAATCTTATTACACAGTGTTCATATTTTAGTTTGTATCCTGTGTAATTCAGAGGAATTAATTCAGCTGAAAATGTGGTACCACTCATCTGGACGTGTACAATCAATTTCAAAATTCACAGTTTTTATGAAGTGATTTCTGCATTCTTATGTTTGAAAACGTACGTGTCCAAGTCTCCAACAAAATGTGCACAATATATCAGGCCGACTGTCTCACAAAAGCTAGAATAGATTTCCCATGTGGGAAGCAAATCATTCATATGATTAACATTCAGCAAAGCGGTAATGATGATAATTAATCTAACACTGAATTTACTCAAATCTGCATTGAATAAAACATCTTATATTAACAGTTTGTCTTTCAGTTCAATCAGCTTTCACAATAATTGGGCTGACATGCTACAGCAAAAACACACCCACAAAAAACAAACTTGCATCGTGAAAGAATAGTGTACTTACTTTTTAAACCATTTTTAGAGATATGATCCTGCCCATTTTCTTTTCTTTTTTTTTTTTTTCAGGTGAGTGACTGTATCTTGATGTAAAAGAAGCAGAAAGTGGGCGACAGTTTGCAAGCATCCCACTTCACAAAGTGCAAATATACAAATTCACCTGACAAAATCCTGAAAGTATTGAAGCCACATAAGCTGGTCTATTAAAGATACAGTTAAAACAGTTTGAGGAATGTCTGTGAGGATGTATCCATGCAGTTTGTACAAAAGCTTTACATGTGTGCTTCAGTAGCCTCAGAGCTCCTGGGAAACTAAAGGAATATACTTCATGAATACAGAAAAGGCCCTGAAGTTAAAAATAAGAGGCAGGAGAAATGGATATTTCATATTGTTGTTGTTGAACACACAGGAGCTCAGCCTTCGTGGCGTCCAGAGCTGGACTGCAAGGCTCTCTTGACTGCCAAGTTAAGGCAGCGTAACATTGAACTGTTCATCACTAAAAATAACTCGGCAAAGCAGGCATGCCCAAAATAAATGGCAAGACAGAGGCGCTCTTTTTTACACCTGTAGCAAGCAGTGATCTTTCCCACTACAGCAAAAGTGTATGGCAGCAAGGGAGGAAACTGGTGAGGCGTGGAGTGGGAATGACCTCACTGGTTTGTGGGCTAACCATAGGGTGGCAGCATTTTTTCGTCAATGTGCGTACTGGGTGTAATAATCACATGCAATAAACACCACAAGCCACATGAAAACTGCTTTTCTGCTGCCCACAGCTCACTCACATTTCCAAACCTCCTGGACCTACACAACATATAGACAGTGCAATCCACCCTAATGCTCGAATGACAACAGCGCTGCACTTTTATCAAATTTACCTCAAAATGTCTTTTTGTCACATTTTTATGGTTCAGCTGTCAAGACTTTGGCGAAGACAAACAACGTAAAGCAGTTAAGCACTCATTGGAGAATATCTCATAGAAGAAGTGAGAAACATGTTTTGCCTCAGCGTTTACAAAGAAATATGAAGTTTGACAGTTTCAGACAAATGCAACCCGGGCCTCAAGGGCTGGAGGCCGTAATTCGCAAAGTAGATTGGCCTATTTTTCCTCACTAGGCCTAAATGGAGTAGCCTTTTAGAGCTACTTCAGATTGAATCTGAAAGGTGACATTTGACCTGAACTGTCCCACAGTCTTAGAGAACGTTCCCCTTCATGTTGTGTAAGAGATTTTATGTCCACAATTAGCCGTGTGCTGCCGATCTTTGTTTTACGCCAGTCATTTCTTTCAAAAAAGGAATTCTGATGTGGGAAGCTAAGAAGATCAACTTTCTCACATGGTCTACTTAGATCTTATCCTAAGATGTGCCATGGTGTTGCTCATACACACAAATTGACATGATAACATCGGTTTAAATCATGAAACAGTGTAGGCACTCACTTTCCAATTTATGAGAAACCACTACCTTCCCCTAACTTCCCCTCACTTAATGAGCTCCACCGGCCTTATAGGGCCATTATATAGGTGTGCGATTACAGGCTGAGGCCCATCTGTTGTCATGCACAGTTAGTCATTCGCCTTCTCTCATTCATCCTTGGTCTGCTGTTATAATTGGGGTAGCGGTGGCCAAGTGGTAAAGGACTAGGAACCATGATGGGAAGGTCAGTGTACTGCTCCCAGACCAGTAGGTTGCACTGCCTGTGAGCCTAATCAGGACAAGTGGCTCAGAAAATGAGTAAGTGAGTTAGAATATTATTTTGTCATCACTAAGTTGATTTATTGCAGCAGGCCTCAGGTAAAGTGTTAACTTTTTTTTTTACATGAGTTTCTGTTATCTGTAAAAATGAAAAGATCTCTAAAAGATCGCTTTTTGCTACCTGATGTACTTTTCTTGGTTTGCTAAATTAAGTGGACCAGGCTTACAGTAGGCAAGGCAAACAATACCCCACAGTTCTCACTTCTTCAGGGCTGTTTTGCTAAAGTCGACTCTATTCAGTAGCGAAAGCCGCACAATCTGCACCCGAGCCATAGCCGCTGCCTCAAAAAACACGTGGTTTTGCAGGTATGCGTGTGGCAAAAGATGGATCTCATTTTATATGTATTATGCAAATGGTGTCTTGGCCCAGGCCACTCGGCTCCACTCTTTTAAGGTAAACAAATCCTGTGGCAATAAATCTTCACTTGTTATTTCCTTCGCTGCCCCAAAAGTTGATGTTCAAATACAAGATACTGCTTGTTGAACATGATGCCCCTCCCTTATTGCTCGCAGCATCTTCGCAGTGTCGCGTGAGGTGAAAGGACGGGTGAAAGGGGGGAAGGGTTTGGGTGGAACAGTCGGCCTTTTAACCTGCTTCATGACAGCCCCCTCAGTGTGCATGGCTGGCTAGGCCCAGGCTTCGGGCCCAGGCCTCTTAACCAGGCGCTGCTACTCATTACTGCTGTTTGTTTTGGCAGTGGCCAGATGGCACTTAAGGAGCACGAGTGTCCAGGCCAACACACGATATTTATGTTTGGCGAGCATGGACACTAGTTTACCTTAGATAGAATCGATAATATCCTTTAAAAAAAACTGCTCGGAGCGAGAACGAGGACTGAGCACTTTGTCAGGTCTTGGGGAGAGTAGGAAAAAAAAGAAAAATGCACTACAGGAAACAAATCAAGCATTTTTCTTTTCTCTCTGAGTGTAATTTGGCCCCCTAACCCTCCTAATTTTCTGTCTGGGGCTGCTTGTGGTTTGTCGAGTCGCCTGTGCACGCTATCATGTATAAGGTTACGTTTGGCTGTTGGTCGACATATACCAAGAATGTGATAAACAATTTGAACATTCTTGAATGCTGGCATGGATGCGTGAAGTTATGAAGCCAAAGGTACATACCTCTACACCATAGTCTTACATCAGCAATAATGTGATACATGCTGGCTGAGTGAATTGGCCCTCAGTCTGCACTAATTCTGGTCTATGTGTGTCTAACTGTACGCATTATATGCTTTGGAAGAGCTGTGAAAGCCAAAATTAGTCTAATGAATTACCACCTAGGCAGGCCAGTATAACTAAGCAACAGTAAAAACATTTTCAGGGAGTTTTAAGAATCAATCCATCAAATGTAAAGAAAACAGACTGGTGTAACAATTTCTAAAAATGAGCCTTTAAAGGAACGATGAGCCAAATCACAAAACAAGTCCTGTTACACTACTAGACCATCAAAACTGAGATATTGTTGGATGTGTGCGGCTTTAACCCTTCAACACATTGTTTTCCCAACCGTTTCCACATACTTTGCAATATCACCATAAAATAAATGTTATATTTGAATATTTCATTTGTCACTCTTATTTGAGGAAAAAGAAATGATCAGATGTCTATGCCCACTTTCTTTATGGATTGTATGAATTGATTCAACTAATGAAGCAAGGTTGTGTTGGTTTGGACATGTCCAGAGGAGAGGATTATATTGGGAGGAGGATGTTGAAGATGGATCTGCTAGGAAAGAGGAAAAGAGGAGGTTTAAGGACGTGGTGGGAGAGGACATGAAGGTGGTTGGTTTGAAGGAGGAAGATGCAGAGGACTGGAAGAAATGTAAGCGGTTGATTCGCTGTGGCGAGCCCAAAACAGGAGCAGCCAAAAGAAGAAGAAAGAAGATGAGTTTATTCAACAGTCAAAAAGAGTTACAGCCTTAGTTTTATTTATTAGACTATAAACCTGGGGTTAGACTGAGAATCAAGACTAGATGATACCACAGGGATATGCAGTCTTTCTATGATGTATAATATGTTTTAACATATTGCAAGCTGGGTTTAAAGTAAAAGAAAATAAGTAAACCATAAAAATGATATAAATTTGGTGATTCTGACAAACCAATGAGGCTGAGCATTAGAATGCTTTGCTACAGGATTCTGCACAACATTACAAATGACATATTAAAGGGAATGCCCTTTAACTTTAAAATGGAGTGAGGTAAAGTGAGGAAATGAGGTCAAGCATCAGGGGGTTAACTCATTAAGAGGTTAAACCTAAGATGAGAGATGATTTAGCAAAAGCACTGCTTGATGCATTCATAAGCAAACTGGACAATAACAAGACCGTTTGTATATGGCTGGTGTTTTGCAGTGGACAGAGCTGTGTGTAGTAGAGTGAGGGGTCATGGGTTCACTGTCAAAGCGGGACAATTGAAAACAGTATTTAACGTGTCGTGCTCCAGCAAAAGGCAGCTGTGCAAACAAAGCTCACTGCTCAGTGGGCCGCTGGGGATACAGGTGTAATTTAAACGCATGAATAACCGCACTGTGGTCTGACTGGCGTCTGCCTCACTGACATCCAGCCGGCACACAACAAAATCAATAAGTGGCACAAAATGAACATTGGCATTAGGGCACAAGCATCAGCAAGCCATGCATGGGGTCCTGAGTGGAGTCAAAGCCATGCCACAAAGAATTACAGGCAACATGGTGTAGATTCAGGTATTTTGTGACACTTTAATAGGAAATAAGATCTCATTTTCTCCCATAATGTGACATTTCAGAGAGAAACGGCATATTCATTTGGGAAATAATATCTAGCTTGATATCTTTTTATTAAACATGATTTTAATGGATCGTGAAAAAGAAGTATTCAGAGAGAAAAATGAATAATCTTATCCAGACAGTCAGCATTTAGGATGTCTTTAATTTCTGTTTGATGAAATTTCCTGGACTAAAAAATCTGTTCTAAAATATGAAAGTGAAAAAAAGTGAAAGTGACTACCCTTGTCATTGCGAGGTCACGGCACAGCACACATGAACCACAACGAAATTGGACCTCTGCATTTTACCCATGCACACTCAAACCCGTGCAGCAGTGGGCAGCTATTGAAAGCGCCCGGGGAGCAGTGACAGGGACGGTACCTTGCTCAAGGGTACCTCAGGACAACCTATTGGGAAGGGGTTTGAACCCCCGATCCTCCGATCACGCGGCTAACGCCCTAACCGCTAGGCCACCGCTGCCCTAGGACCCCTGCATTTAACCCATGCACACTCAAACCCGTGCAGCAGTGGGCAGCTATTGAAAGCGCCCGGGGAGCAGTGATGGGGACGGTACCTTGCTCAAGGGTACCTCAGGGCAACCTATTGGGAAGGGGTTTGAACCCCGATCCTCCGATAATGCGGCTAACGCCCTAACCGCTAGGCCACCGCTGCTCCTCATATGATTCTATTTCTGTTGAAAAGTTGGTCTTAATAGTGTAATGACATGAACGACAGTTGTTAGAGCATACAATGTGAAATAACTGGTAAATTGGGAAAAGTGACAGAGCGGTGACCCAGTGGTTAAACTGTTCGATTCCCTCACCAGAAGATTGCCCTGAGGTACCCTTCAGCAAGGTACTGTCCCTGTCACTGCTCCCCGGGTGCTTCAATAGCTGCCCCCTGCTGCACGTGTGTGTATGGGTGAAATGCAGAGATTGAATTTCGTTGTGTTGTGCTCTGCTGCATTTCACAATGACAAGAATAGTCACTTTCAATGGATGTGATGCAACAGATTGTGATAAATACGTCACGGACATGATCATAACAACATAAAATGTCCATTTAGAATTTCGGCTGACTTTAAGAAACGTTTTTAAATGTTAGCTGATGATGAGGGAAAAAATGTAATAAAAGACGATGAAATAATGGCTTTTTCATTTTTGATCACATTCATTTTACACAAACTTTCATAGAGCAAGGTTTGCCAATTTTTCATTGACCATGTACACAACAAACCAAACATGTTTAACAAGTAAAGGGTCATAATCCTATTGGACCTCTTCAGATATTTGGCTAACTGAGTGATCTCACATTACACTCACACACACCGATGGTGAATTCCATATTTCTACCTTTCTGAAAAACAGTTTGCTTAAAAATGCCATTGTATCTCCCCTTGGCTTGGTCCTGTTGCCAGCCTACTGGTAGGGTAACAGCTTCCCTAAGAAGAAGTGAGAGTATGGGGACATAAGATCTTTATAAGTGTCCAGTGTTCTTCATGGACACTGGGCATCATCTTTAAAGGGAAAGTCTGGACAGTATTTGTTCCCAAAATGTCACATTATTTTTAACATAAAAACAAATAAAATTGCCTTGAATTCCCACCCTGTACTCTGTGCATAGCATCTCTTAGTAATGTAATCTTGATTTGCACTGTTTTCTGATTGTTTAAGAGATTAGTTAGCCTGTTTCCAGGCCACTGATCCATCTATGTGCCTGAACATGAGATGTCATCATCATTTGGAAGCAGGTGTTGACCATCAGCTCAAGCCTGTTTCACACTGAGCTGCGCTCAATGCTGGTGCCGTAAGTAAGCGATTTGTGCTCTCACAAATGATTTATCTTTCGCTTTTTTCTCAGGGGTGACGCCATTCTGTGTTTACTTTGCTGGAGAAGCATGTTCTGCTGTGCTTTCTGCCACGCTGGTTGGCAGGGGTGACACGGGTCAAGAAATGACTTGTGTATCAAAATTTGTTACCCTCCAGAGATGCCACACTATACAAATGAACCAGCGGCACACAGGCATGCATTTTCTTTCATTTTAAAGCAGTAGATTGGCAGAAAGAGCATCATTTTCAAAGTGTTTTATTTACAAGTTTTACTCTTTCGGTAAACAGTTGATGTTCGATGTCTCAAATTTGGTTCTATAATGTTGCATTGGAGCTGAGAGGCTACAGTAGATAAGTGGAACCTCAACCGTAACACGATAGTTTACAAAGCCTCACATTCCTAACCTGACATCTATGTCTATTTTGCAACTGCCATTCACAGTCAGGTAAGGCGCTGACATGCTCTTGTACCTTGCAGTACAGTTTCAGGTAGTTTGACTCAAAATAGTAACCTAGATCTGAAGTGCTGTGGGCAATAAATGCAGTTCTAGATTAAAACTGTGAACCCATCCTAAAGCAGGTTAGTTTTCAACTTTTTGTAGCTGTTAGAATTCAGATTATATGATTTATATTTTTCAGTGTTCTCTCACTGCAATAAACAGTGTTCATTGCAACAATGCATCAGATAGCCATTGTTAATAATGACATTTGCAGAGAAGGAGAAAACTTTGGGGAATTAGATTTTTCTCTTCATAGCATGGTGAGGAAGCTGTTTTAATAATGGCTTATACGCTGGATTATTCATAGAAAAAGGTAAGAAGGAGCGTCTGTGGACCTGAAAGCTTCCTAGTGATGCAGCAGAAGTCTTTACATACCACGTCTTATTAAAAGCGCATTTCTATGCTTATGTTGTAATGGATCGTATTTGGTAATATTTTTCAATACTGTTTGAATTACAGCCTTGGTTGGGAAAGTAAAGCTTGTGGTAGTGAAGAACCAAGCCAAAGACTAACTCCGTGTGAGGAGTGCAGTGTTTTGGGCTGCATTCAAAGACACATATCTATTAAATGCCCCGTGAATCATAAAATGCACATCAACTCAACACCAGACGGAGACACTTTCCAAAACGCCGAGATGGAATTTTTGCAATGAACTTTCTCACCCCCTGGTGCACACATATATCAACGGTCCAGGGGTCCACAACCCTTAGTTTTAATGGAGGAAACAAGAAATTACCTGAATAAGTAAGCTGTTTTTTTGCTGCCCTTGTTTAGAGAGGCATTCCGCTCCAATGCGGTTTACATTGAGAGAGATGGTGCATCACATTTAAATGTCTGAAATATGTTCAGCATCTCCACATGAACAAATCACATTATATCCAGACAAACATTACCAAAAGTCAACGAACTGAAAGACAAAATTGTCTTCTTGTAATATAATAATAACAATAATAATAATGATATAATACTATTATAATATAATAAAGACATTATGCTTGGTACTTACTTGAGTAAATATGTATGTTGTGACTCGGAAACTAATGGGCTTCATTTGGTTTCCTGCTTTATTTATTTCCCCCCATATTGTGAGCTGCCTGTCTGTTCGACATTTTCATGAGCAGCGGATTTTGATGACGTTTTCTGTTAGTCATGGTTCTGTTCAAAAAGAACTGCTTGTTCGTTTGGAATTGGTCTCTGAATAGTGGAGAACAGAGAGCCCAGCAAAGAAAAATAGTTTGGCCGGAAATCAATGCTTTGGTCACGCATTCACAGATGCACCCTATCCTATTTAAACATATGAAACAGCCATATGTGGGGTTTCAAAGCAAGAGGTTTTAATATAGAGGCCTGACCTAGCATTCAAAAACATTAGCATTCTTTCTGTATGGCTTCTACATGGTGTGCAGCCACATATACATCGTGTACAAGTGCTTGGCAGTGCATCTGTGTCCTTTGATAGCGTGAGCAGAAGAGAGCGCGGAGCCAAAAGCAGTTAATGCTGTGAAATCCTTCAGATAAACTTTTGCAGAGTGAATCCATTAGGTTAATGGCCCAGAGAACTTTGGCTTCAGGAGATGCCACCAGCACCCTCTCAGTATCACTATGTACCAGAGATAAAATGCACTTCATACTTCTTTTCATCTTCTCTTTCATGGCCTATTGACTCCTGATTTTCAGATAGCTGGTGGTTTAGATAGCTGTCATCAAAAAAAAAAAAAAAAAAAAAAAAAGAAGAAACTAATTTCACTTTGTGGTATTCGATTTTTAGAATTTGGACTCCGTAGGTCTCACAAACAGAGAGACAGACAGACAGATAGACAGATCCGACGTTGGGGGAGCAGTGATGGGAATGGTACCTTGCTCAGGGGTACCTCAGCTTACTGGTCCAGGATTCCAGCCCATGATTTTTCGGATCCTTGGGCCTAGTCCCTAACCATTAGGTCACCGCTGCCCCATATACACTAAAATCATTTTGTCACAAATCATATATACACTAAAATCAAACCAACATAATATTTGGCAAATAGTTTTTTTATGCTTTGTGGTGAATCTATTCTTCTATGACAGCTGTAGACACTCCGCAGCCGGCTCGCGGCAGTCTTCCAGCAAACAGGCATCATGTGTTGGGTTCTTCAGGGAAGGTTTAACATTTCTGATTTTTTTGTTGAAATAAGAAGCAAGATAGCAAAAGCTTTTGTTGGGAGCACAGAGGCTTGCACCATTCTTCAGGCACCTGTAGTACCAACAGCCTTACTGTAGTGAAGAGGGCGATGAGTTTATTTTGAAATGCAGCACAATATTCCCATGAGCTGTGTACACAGGAAATTAACTCCAAGGGTTTTCTCGCTAAGGCTCACTTGCTTTCCCAGAGCATCTGCTACATGGTGTTCCATATGAGAGTTACATAGACCGGTTTTTCCACTCAACTACCCCAAACTTGGTAAACTCTGTTCAGACTGCTGTATGCTGGGATGATCTATATACTGAAATATTAGCAATAAAAATCGATTCTTAAGCTGATCCGAGTTTATGAATTGATCACATTTGCGGGCTGAAAACAAATCATTACTCAAAAAGAAATGAAGCCCAGGTCTCAAGGCGGTGGGTAAACCCACCAGTGAGAGACATGGACTAATTCAACTCTTCGCCCCTTAATTTAGCCTGTGCTTACAGTGAAATCATTCATTCTTTTTTTTTTCTGTGATTCACGTGATCTGCTGTATTTGCTTTTAAACACGTGGTTCATGCCTGGCGAACAGGCCCAACTCAGATTATAACTTTATATGAGGGTCCTAGGGAGAGTCAATTACAGCCTGTCCTGCTAAATAAATCAGGGTGGAAGAGTGGGGAAAAGGAGGAAATGGCACAGGTTCCTTCCTTAATGTAGATTTGTGAATCCTTGCTTCTTTTATTGCTGTTTGAATATGTCTGAGGCTCATTTCATTTCCCTCTGTTCTGTCTGGTAAATCAATCAGAATGTTGTATACAGTGTGTCCTGCCTGGGAATTATGGCCAGTGTTTTAGTGTTGCTCAGATAATGAGGGAGAACTGGCGTGGTTTGGGCAATGACACACACACACACACACACACACACACACACACACACACACACACACACACACACAGAGGGCAGCCAATCAGAAATGTGGTTATTTACATATAACACACAATGTGTCTTAAAGGCACATTACAAAAGAGGCCTGCTTATGGGTTAAAGAATAAATGGCCCTATTGGAAAATGGCCCTGTAAAAAGGATTGATGACTCTTTTAAACTCAAATGCAGGAAATGGTCCTTTAATTAAGAACTACATTAAAACGATTTGTGTTCAAATGCAAAAAGAGTATGACCACCTAATAAGTGGAATTCAGTTCCACAGTATAGAAGCCTTACACCAAAACGGGACCTCTCCATCTTTCTGTATTTTACATGAGGCATTTGGAGATCTCTGATCACGTGAGAGGGAGTGAAAGTGTACGATGTTATAATACCTCTCATAAAAATGAGCGCTACCAAGAAAACCACTAATGAAAAAAGAAGTGTTTGTACAGGACTGTAATGAGTAGCAGACTGACAGGGGACAGCCTTCCTGCAGTTAAGGGCAAATTAGGTCATAATTGCTGCAGCATTGCTTGTAGCTCAATAGGGCCCTGCTTAGGCAGCCAAGGGAGGCTACATGTACATGTGACTTAGTGACTGTCACTATAAGCTGTAGCAGCTAGGCTGAACAAGCCAGACTAAACATTGTAACCGCAAAGCAATTATAAGAGGTTTATTGAGGTAAATGATATCTTGCAAACATTTTGCTTCAGTAAACAGAAGGAAAAACACAGTCATTTTCACTGCCCCATAATTAGCATCCAATTGCTTTCTGTCTGACACCTGCCCATCCAAATGACTGACATGCCAGCATCCCAATGGACCGCAGTCTTTTTCAGTTTCCCCAGAGGGAATTAGGGAGCGGGCCACTAAATTGCTCCGATGGCGTTTACTGCCCTGGGTAAACAAGCCCTGGCATTTATGGTGCGGTATCTCCGACTTGTGATGGTGCCAAGAACACTTTTGCTAAAGCTCGGAGCGGAGAAGAGAGTTAAGAGGGGATTCGAATGCCAGCTGCACCGACTGCAAAACTCCACTCAAAGTGAGAGTGTGTCAGTCTGCATTAAACCAGCAATCTATTCATTTAATCATCTGTCCATCCAGCCATCAGTCATGCAGTAACACGCTCGTGGTTTGGATAAAACAGCAGAATGTTTCAGAGAGGCAGAAGCCTGGTAGGGTGGATACGGGCTCGCAGGATTCAAACCGGGGCGGGTCTTTAGGTTGTCATAGAACAGCTGCCTAAAAATGTTAAGAAACTGTGTAAGATTCACTTACAGAAAGCATATTGATTAATATTCCTGTGTTGTATGCAGTACTGGGCAGAGTATTTGAATGTATTCCAGTCCTGATGAGATAATGGCTAAAATCTAATCTTTCAGATTATGCTAAATCTCAAGTCAATTTGGTTTTTTTTTATTTGGTTGCATTCATAAATATGTATGTCTGTGTGTGTGTGTGTGTGTGTGTGTGTGTGTGTGTGTGTGTGTGTGTGTGTGTGTGTGTGTGTGTGTGTGTATATATATATATATATATATAATACAGTCCTGTGCAAAAGTTTTAGGCAGGTGTGGAGAAAATGCTGTAAACAAAGAATGCTTTCAGAAATGGAAGTGTTAATCATTTATTTTCATCAATCAACAAAATGCAGTGAATGAACAAAAGAGAAATCTAAATTAAATCAATATTTGGTGTGACCACCCTTTGCCTTCAAAACAGCATCAATTCCTCTAGGTACACTTGCACACAGTTTGTGAAGGAACTGGGCTGGTAGGTTGTTCCAAACATCTTGGAGAACTAACCACAGATCTTCTGTGGATGTAGCTTCCTCACATCCTTCTGTCTCTTCATGTGATCCAGACACACTGGATGATGTTGAGATCAGGGTTCTGTGGGGGCCAGAAGAACTGATGCTGGTTTGAAGGCAAAAGGTAGTAACACCAAATATCGATCTGATTTAGATTTTTCTTTTGTTCGCTCACTTTGCATTTTGTAAATTGATAAAAATAAACAATCATTATTAATATTTCTGAAAGCGTTCTTTGTTTACAGCATTTGTTCCACACCTGCCTAAAACTTTTGCACAGTACTGTATATATATGCATAGTATGTCTAAACATTTTCATATATTTTTTAATTGCATTCTGCTTTAAGAACATTAGTGAGGTCAGATATCAGTGCTGATTCACAGACCCCATTCCAACTCAAGCTAATGGTCCATTACTCTGAGACTCCTGGGAATGTAGTCTCACTGCTCAACAGCCCAGTATCGGGTGGTGCATTTCACTGATCTTGTGTGATACCTGTGTCAGTAAGGTGTCTGAATATTTTGGAACATCTCCTGAATTTTTCTGGGGCAGCGGTAGCCTAGTGGTTAGTGACTAAGCCCCAGGATCCCCCAGGACCCAGTTGCCATAAGGTACCTTTGAGCAAGGTACCGTCCCCACTGCTCCCCAGGCGCTTTCAATAGCTGCCCCCTGCTGCACAAGAATATGGGTTAAATGCAGAGGTGTAATTTCATTGTGGTTCACTGTGTGCTGTGCTGTGGTTCACAAAGACAAGAGTCACTTTTATTCCATGTAACTGTTATCATAGTAAGAGTGTCACTATAATTTGGAGTTTGTCGGTAGACTCAGTTAGTAGGCAACTTTATAGATGCTGCTTAATCCCAGATGTAATGTAATTGGTAAAACCTCATCTGATTACATTTGTTTTCAAATGTATTCTTAATTTTAAGGAAAGAGATTGTGTAATACATGCATTACACATAGTCTTTTACGTCCTAAAACTAGCTCTCAGAAAACCTCTCAAACTGTTACTGAGGCTTTTACCAAGTTATTAAGATTCATTAGTTAAGATTTATTGCTCTGTAATTGCTATGAACTCTTCAGCAATTGCTGTAACGCAAATCGAGTAGTTGAAAAAGTGAGAATTAAAGTGTGGGTCTACATACAGGGCCTACACTTTCAAGGGATTAGCAAATGTTGCCAATTTCTCAGCAGATTCAGTTTATGCTTCACTCAGTCAAGGAGATGAGTTTACATACTGTGAGCCAGGAAGGAGAGAGTTCAATAATTTCTCAGTTCACTCATTATTGATACTGGTACTGTCATACTCTGTGCCACAATCTGACAGCTTTGAAAAGCATCCAGGTGCTAAATGCACGTAACCCTTTGACTACACCTTCAGGCATATTGTGCAGTTAAGACTTATTCCTTAGTATTTATTCAGAACAAATAAGTCATTTTTATAGTTACATTGCAAACTATGTATAATATTTCCCCTTCTAACCATTAAAAATCCCATTTGTTTTAGAGTTTAGTGATCAGTATTTCTGGGACAGTTACCACCTGTGCCAGAAGGAGTGCCATTGACTTTGTCATAACATATAACATTTCTGTTATAAATTATTCATGCTACAAAAAGAAAAAATACTGCTGCACAGTTTTCCAGTAGCAGCTCACACCACAAATGCAACAGAGCTGGGACAGCAAAGTGTTTTTGTAAAAAGAAAAAAAAAAGAATTTACCCAACAATTTCTAGGCTTTAAGCAGGGATTGTTCAGAATTTATTCAATCTTAGCTTTATTAAATTTGGCACTTTTTAGCACACTTTAATGCAGTTTAGTTTAGTTTAGGAGCATGATGTCTACTTGTGAAGAGTATCCCTAAGTTAGCACAAAGAGTGAAAACTAAAACACTACCTCAACAATAAAAAGGGCAGCGGTGGCCTAGTGGTTAGGGAGTCGGCCACAGGATTGGAAGATTGTGGGTTCAACCCCCTTACCAGTAGGTTGCCCTGAGGTACCCTTGAGCAAGGTACTGTCCCCGTCACTGCTCCCCGGGCGCTTTCATAGCCGCCCCCCCTGCTGCATGGGTTAAATGCAGAGGTCCACTTTCTTTGTGGTTCACTGTGTGCTGTGACCTCGCAATGACAGGAATAGTCACTTTCATTTCACTTAAGTCTGGTACCCCACATTTAACAAGGCTGGCTTTATTTAGATGTTATTGAGGAACTGGATTCCAAGAGAGGAGAAGAGTCCTGATGCTTGTCAAACCAAGTCACACATTATGCATCCAAAAGTATCCAGACATCCCATCTACTCTGTGAATTTTGCCACACACATGTAATCAGCTGCACACTTATATAACCTCCATGGAAGAGTAGAGGTTGTTGCTGCTGTAAAAGACTCCTTTTAGTGCCCTTGGTTTTATAAGAATGTGCAAAGTTTTGCACAGATGGGTTTGCAAACCAATGACATTGCCATTGGATTTTCTTTTGCCTTACAAATGTTTTTGTGTGTCCCTGGCCACAAGGGCCAAAAAGTTGTGTAAAAAAAACCCTCACAAGAGCTAAAGTGTGTGGGAGGTTAGGCTGGGTTACCCAGTTTTTTCTAACTGAGCTGCTGGCCCCCGTGGGAGGCCTTGTGCATCTCCTGAGGGCTAGGAGAGTGCTGTAAGCGATGAGGGCTCCATTTCATTAGCATGAATGGCAGGGTTGGAGCAGCATCTGGTGTGTTGATAGGGGTGTGTTTTGTAAGCGTGACAGTGAAGCGGGATGAGTCTCGCACCCTGTGACTCTCTCTCAACGCTGCTGACAGGAGCTCCTGCCCTACTGTGAGCCTTCTGCAAGAGAAAGGGCATAACTCAACTGCATTGAAAGGCAAAGCCCTAGAATTAAATCACAGGACTGTCATCGCAGCTTATACCTTAAAGAGATGATCATAATCAAAATCTTTAGAAATCGTTTTGATAGATGAATTGATTTATATAACCACACACCTAACTACACAGTTGCATTTCAGTGTATTTATGAAAATCTCAAACTGAAATGACTATATCTTTCATTTCACCAGCATAACAACTACATGTCTCATGATGAGGTGAAGTGAAAGTGACTATTTGTCATTGTGAAACACAGCAGACAGTGAAGAGGCATATCCAGTGCATATTCAGGGGGGCATTGAAAGGGACAATACCTTGCTCAAGAGTACCTCAGGACAACCTAATGGTTAGGGATTCAGACTCAAAACCTTCTAAACCTGGGACCTAGTCCCTAACCACTAGCCTTTTTGTCTTTTTTCATAAAGACATGCTGTTATTAACCCATTAATAGGATTCTGAAACGCTATGCTTTCCCAAGCTATGCTGCTTATGATCAGTTAATTTTTCGAGGCTCAAGGCATTCAGTTCATCTCTGTTCCTGGTTCTGTCTGACTTCTTTGTAACTGTCACATCTGGGACATAAGACTCTCTCTCTTCATATATGGCATAGTTACCAAGTCCTGAACTGGGCAGTGGAGATAGTGATCAGAAACAGATGAAGTTCATTTGTTTCAGTTTCTTTTTGTTTTGCTTCTCGTAAATAATTCATGAAACAGTTTCATTGTTTTCAGTGAGGGATGAGATTGTTACTGAAATGCTGTATTGAAGTGACACAGAGAAGAAGGATGTGTAAGAGGAAAAGTTATAAAGATTATATTTACCTGAGTGGTGTAGCTGGTGTATGCAAACCAAACTGTAGATGGTCAAGGAATCCTTGGAGCTTTTCAGGTGTTTTGTTGGAGGTCATATGTGTCAGCAGTAAAACTAAGAGCACGCACACTAAGCAAACCTTACAGTGGCATTTTCCTTGCTGCTGCTGTTTTTTAATGTTACATTATAAAAACAGAAGTGGTAGAAAATGACAAATAAAATCTTTTTACATTAGCTTACAATGATGTTAGGAAGGTTTTTTGTTCTCTTGTACAACTTCTATTTAGGAGGGATGAGATTGCAATCTAATGATGACATTTTTCCTCCAAATGCTCAATAGATTGGATAAAATCTAAATCATCTTAAGAGACTGGAGAGGAATCGTTTTGGGAAAACACGATGTGAAGACCTCAAAGCAAAGAGACCTATAGTGCCTACAGATGTTGGGCCAACATATTGATACCTCGGGCGCTCTCATGACAGAATTGGATATAGGAAGCAAATAACTCGTGGTAGTTCCAGAAATGATTGGTCCACATAATGACTAAATTAGTGCATTAATATAAAAAGATGAAATAACAACACATCATGAAGAGAGCCTAAATGAAGGTCTACAGGTAAGATCTGGCAAGTGTAGTTTAATTTTCCTTTTTTTCTTCCTGATCTGCCGACCGGGTGCTTGGCGAAAGTTTGCTCTCACAGCTGGTCGTCATTACTGCCTCGGCATGCACGACCACCTGTTATCAATAAAGTGCTTTCTCGCTCTTTCTCGGTCTTGCCTGTCTGTAGTGTTCAGCACTGGCCCTGCTACATCCCAGAGAGCTGTGAATACCCTGCTGCTATCCAAAGGACCACATTCCACCCAGATACATGGGAATTAATCATGTAAATCGGGGGTAAGCCAATACACATTACTTTAGGGTTGATGAGCACACAGGCGAATTACCCGGCATGGCCTTGGGACCTTATATGAATGTGAAAGCTCATGGGAAACAGCCTGCTTTAAAAGAAAAAAAACAGCCATGCAAAGTTTAGAAGATAAATGTGTGTTATGGGGGCTGTGTGTGGGGTTTGGTGGGGGGGTATATACTTTTCCCTTATAGTCATCCTGATCATCCTAATAGCAAACACATAAATCAAGTGGTCCAGATGGAGCAGAGAGGAACTTGCAACCACCAAGAGGGAAGCTTTTATCAAAGGTTTTGGCCAGGTTTAGCAATTACACTTTAACTTTCGGCACATCAGTGAAGGTTTAAGCTTATGAGCCAAAATTATGACAACCTTTGAATTTACCAAGACCTGCCTATTTTCTACTTTAGTATTTAGCTGGATATAGTGAAGAATAAATACGAGACGGCCTCTTTACTTCGGTACCATCAGAAGCTGAGAAGTGGCAGCAATGATTTTGGAAAACGAGTCACTCTAAATAATGTGCTTTTAAAAATGATTTGCATTTAAGTGCAGCATTTGCCCAGGTATGCTTTTAGTTCGGAAACGTATCCATTAATGCCCAAGAAAGCAGTGGATTAGCTTTTAGTAGGTTCTTTAGAGAAAAGTGCAAGTGGTTTTCCCTAAAAACCCCATTCATTCAGACATTATGAAGGTAGGATAGACAAAACAGGAACTACACTGCTACATGCAGCCCAGAAACGGAAGAGAAGCACCATCCACTGCTTTAGACCAACATGTGTTTCTGAGCAACACAGCCTGGCTCATCAAAGAAAAGAGAAAAACATCTGTAGGTAATGGCAAAGTCATTCTCAGTGCTCAGACGTTTAAATCCCTATTTGCCTGCCCAGTTTGCATACACTCCAGTGTTTAGTTTATGTGGTAATAAATGTGAGGAAAGCTTCACCCTGGCCCATTAATTAGCTCCTGTTTAGAGTGGTGCATGTTTAGATGTGATGGGGTTTCTAGCTGATGCTCTAACTTTTGGGCTGTTTGCAGTGATTGTGCGAACACACAGGCTCACTACATGATCAGATGCGGAAACTGCTGCCGTGAACACTGCCCTCAAAGCCATGATGGTGGTAATGACTTAGCTATCAAAATACATGCTTAAGATGATGGTTCCTAAACACTTCTCGGTTGGGATTTGTAGTTCTAAAAGGAAATATAAAAGTACCTATAATGCTTCAATTATTTAGAGTGTATTTAAAGTTCCAACACACTCACATACCTCATTTACAGAACCTGATCCATTTATTAAAAGGCTCTTTAGGCAAGACAAAATGTTTTTCTCCAAAGGACTGGAAGTCATCATGGTAGGAAACCATTACAGCTTTAGTGTTTACCAATGGAAATAGAACTCACTTATTTTTTTCCCTTTAAGGTTTTTCCTAATTTAGCCTTGAAATGTAATTTGTCTGATGGAGCATCTTGAAAATTGTAAAGGGGAGCATCTTAAAAAGGATCCTTGAAAAAAGCTACATTAAACGCGGGCTGCTGTCGCCTGTTGCTTAGGCACTGGATATCTGATTGGTACACATTTATAAGAGATACAAAGCTGTTAACAGGAAAGAGAATATGATCAATTAGCCAGAGTGTTTGTGTGGAATGATGTGTTCACACTGTGAAGTGATAATATTGCTCATACTAGAGCTACACAATATACCAGAATATTATAATATGTATATAATAGCATGTTGTTTTATTAGGTAGAGTGCAGCAGAACACGGATTAATCTAAGCCTGTGTTGGTCCTGATCATTGATGTCTGAAGGCAAAAAACTGAAATCAGATTGACCACAACGTTTAATAAAACTGTAAACTACCAACTGCATACACACAGTCAGTATAAAATATATTACTACCTGATATTTACATCTAGATTTGTTCAACTGCATAGAAACGTTCACTCAAGATTTTGTGAACAAAAGTATTGGAACATGAGAGGCATATCCAAAACATAAAAGCTCATCTGTGAAGCATGGTGGCGATAGTGTCATTGCTTGGGCTTACATGGCTGCTACTAGAGCGGGCTTAATAAACTTTATTTACAAACAAGCACGAACAACACGTGAAAGATAGTGTGGTTAAAGACTGGAAAACTATAACCCAAAATGAAACACACAATTTTGTGGAAGCGGTAGGTTGCAGGTTTCTCATGTATGGAGGGGACTGTACGTATTATATAACATCATGTAACACATCTTTGTATTTTTGCACAGAGAGAAATGTTTGTACTACATGTAAAATGTTTATGTATTTATGCAGATGAAAGCATGCTTTTTCATTCATTTAACTGTTGTGCAACAAAAGGAAAAGTGTCTGAATACTTGTTTCCCGCATTGCACAGACATGCTATACTATATTTTAGTGCTGTGATGTCATCTATCTTAAGATGGATTGTACACAGGCCACGAGAAAAATGAATTATATATATATATAATTGTTGCACAACAATTATATATATATAGCACACATATATTTATTTTGTTTGGGCTACAAAAGCCAAAAGCCTTAGCCAGTCTCTCTCTCTCTCTCTCTCTCTCTCTCTCTCTCTCTCTCTCTCTCTTCTCTCTCTCTCTCTCTCTCTCTCTCTCTCTCTCTCTCTCTCTCTCTCTCTCTCTCCTCTCTCTCTCTCTCTCTCTCTCTCTCTCTCTCTCTCTCTCTCTCTCTCTCTCTCTCTCTCCCTGTTGTCTTTAGTGCACTGTCACTGTGTTATGCTTGCCTTAGCAGCATGAAAAGGGAGAGAAGAATCCGTGCTGAGATAAGGCACATGCTGGACTGCTGGGGGCAAACTAACAGATAGGTATAAACAATCTGTGCCCAGGTGAGGCCTGCCGCAGCCCTCTCTCGCTCCTCACAGCTGAAGCCATGTGTGGAGAAGAGGGATCATGATAAGAGGATTAGTTTATAAAACATCTCTCCACCAGCTGGCTTACTGGCACAAAATGCTCCAGCTCTTAAAGTCATTGGAGGTAAGGGTACGATGATGAATAGGCTCACCCTGTGATGGACTCACACAGGGAATGGGTTATTGGGTTGAACATGGAGAGATGGATGCAGAAGAATGAGGAAAAGTGCTCCAAGTTGAAGCCTGGTAGTGGTTGTTGGGTTATCCTTAGATATCGAGCAGAAGTCTTTCATTCTGTAGAACTATAAAATACTGTATTCCTTCTACTTAAGAGCTCACAAATTGTAAGACGTTGTTTATATCATACTGAAATCACATACTTTCACTTATGGCCATTTTACCCACATCACAAGTACACTACATAGGGGAACAAAAAAAAAATCTTTGGACATGATTTAGGCAAGAAAGATTTTCTGCAGCTGAGACATCAAAATGTCCCATTTAATTTGACTTTATATTTACACCAACCCCGTTTGGCCTGCTCTGTGAAGAAAGCATAGATATTCTCCAGCAAGTAAAACTTCCTTTATCTAGATTCCAGGCCAGTGATATAGTCATAAATACAGTGTCATATTAATTGGCTAGGTGTGTACCAAGGTCCTATGGGACAAGTAGCCAGGGGCCAATCTAATACTGGCACATTGAAACTATTTTCTGATCTTGATTCTGCCAAAGCGGAGGAACGTAAGAGGGCACTGACGTAAGGCCATGTTTAAAGGGCTGCCAGGATCTGGAAAAAGCCCATATGCAGATGTTGCAATGGAAGTAGTTTATCACAACAAGGCTGAACTGTCTGCAATGCGAAAGCTAAGAAAAGCAAAACTTTCCTTTCATGTTTGTTAATACTTGTGATTAATTCCATTTGATGCAACAATAAGAGAGATGACTACAGATGCTTTCAGGAAAGCGTCTGTTTTCTCGCATGATTGTGAGCAGTTCCCAAAATGGCACAGCGATGACATTGTGATATCTAAACATTGCTCTACAAGTGTCTTTGGTCCTCCTATTCATTGATGTCTTTGCAGAAACATAAATGTTTCTGGTAACGTTGGCTCGGAGAGATTTTCTTTTTAGGTCTAGACCAAGCTACTACATGTTTTTTGAAGTTTACTTCATCTTGAACCTTTCTTGGGTAGAACAATCTATGTGCCTAGGTTTGTTTTCATGTGTGGTTCACCTTCTCTTGAGAATTCATTTACAGACAAATGCCCTGAGAGTTTCATTTAGAATTTGCTGGTATATTTTATTAATTGTTGGCAAGCTGTTGTTGCCTATATACAGCAAAACAAAGCATGATACTACCACCACCATGTTTCAGAGATGGGATATGGTTCTTTTGCCAGAATGCAGTGTTTTCCTTTCTTCGATCACAGTCCTTCTTATTTAGATCAAAAAGTTCTATTTTGGTTTTATCCATTCAAAAAAGTGTTTCCAGTAGTTGTGTCTTTGGGCCTCTCCATGCTGTCTTTAACAACTGTATTAAACTGTATCCAGGCAGCTTTTTGGAGAACATTAGCTTTCTGCTTGCAACCCTGCCATGCAGACCTTGTTAATCAGTGTTCATGCAGTAATCATCAGAATTTACATGAATCCGGAAAGCGGAGTGAGATGTGAGGTGAGAGAGGCCTTAAATTACCTTGGATCTAATACACACCTTGAAATTGCATGACCATGATTTCACCTTCATTATTCACTGACTCTAAATTCACCTTCATTGTTCTTCTTCTTCCTTGTCTTTTGGCTGCTCCCGCTTAGGGGTCACCACAGCGGATCAACCGTCTCCATTTCATGCGGTCCTCTGCATCTTCCTCCTTCAAACCAAGCACCTGCAGGCCCTTTTCCTCTTTCCTGGCAGCTCCATCTTCAAAATCCTCCTCCCAATATAATCCTCGTCTCTCCTCTGGACATGTCCAAACCAACGCAACCTTGCTTCTCTAACTTTGTCTCCGAAATGTGTAATCTGAGCTGTCCCTCTAATATATAAATTTCTAGTCGTGTCCATCCTCAATACTCCCAACGAAAATCTCAGCATCTTTAATTCTGACACCTCCTGCTCTGCCTCCTGTCTTTTTGTCAGTGCCACCATCTCCAACCCGTACAACATAGCTGGTCTCACTACTGTCCTGCAAACCTTCCCTTTTACTCTTACTGGTACCTGTCATCTCTCTTCTGCACTCACTGTTACTCTGAACTGTTGATCCCATGTATTTAAACTTCTCCACCTTTGTCAACTCTACTCCCTCCATCCAACCACTCCACTTTCCTCCCTTTCATTCACACTCATGTATTCTGTCTTTGACCCACTCACTTTCATTCCTCTCCTCTCTAGAACATATCTCCATCTCTCCAGGTTCTCCTCAAGCTGCTGCCTACTCTCACTGCAGATCACAATCACTTCATGGTGTGGCTGATCAACTTTATCCCTCTATATTTACTACAGCTCTGTGCATCACCCTTATTCTTGGAAATTGGTACCAGTACACTTCGTCTCCACTCCTCAGGCATCCTCTCACTTTCTCAGACTGCGATAAACAGTCTGGTCAGAAACTCAACTGCCATCTCTGCTAAACACCTCCATGCTTCCACTGGTATATCATCCAGACCAACAGCCATTCCATTCTTCATCCTCTTCATTGCTTCCTGTACTTCCATCTTGCTTATTTGCTGGTTCACTATCCTCACATCATCCAGTCTTCTCTCTCTCTCATTTTCTTCATTCATCAGACCCTAAAAGTACTCTTTCCATCTCTGTTCACCTGTGAGTACGTTTCAGAATCCATCCTTTATCACCCTGACCTGCTGCACATCTTTCCCAACTCTGTCTCTCTGTCTAGCCAATCGGTATAGATCCTTTTCTCCCTCATTACTGTCCAACCCCTCATACAATTCACCAAGCACCTTTTCTTCAGCCTTCGCCATTTCTTTCTTCATTCAAGGTTCATCTCCTTGTACTCCTGTCTACTTTTTTTCATCTCTCTGACTATCCCACTTCTTCTTTGCCTCCCTCTTCTTCTGTATGCACTCCTGGACTTCTCGGTTCCACCACCAGGTTTCTTTATCCTCCAGTTTTTCTCCAGATGTCTCACTAAGTACTTTTCTAACTGTCTGCATTACTACTTCTGCAGCAGTTTCCAAGCAATCCAGAAGCTCTTCAGTGTTTCCCATGTTTACTCCTGCCTGAATTCCACTCCAGTCCTCCTTCTTCAGCTTTCACCACTTGATCCTTGATGCTGTTTAGCTACACTCTCCCCTGTCACTGCTTTGCAGTCTACAATCTCCTTCAGACTGACCCTCCTGCAGAGGATATAATCTACCTGTGTGCACCTTCCACTCTTATACCTCACCCTGTGCTCCTCCCTCTTCTTAAAATCAGTATTAACTACAGCATTTCCATCCTTTTAGCAAAATCTTCAACCATTTGACCTTCAGCATTCCTCTCCTTCACACCATACTATACACCCTACACCAATCACCACTCCTTCTCCCCTGGTTACACTCTCTATCACTTCATCAAACTCACTCACGGTATATGTGCTAACAATATTCATGATCCCACCTCCAACACATCTGGCCTTACTACCCCTCCATCTTGTCTCCTGCACACACAAAATATATACCTTCCTTCTCTCCATCATATCAGTTAATTCTCTACCTTTATCAGTCATGCTGCCAACATTCAAAGTCCCTACCCTCATTTCCAGTCTCCTACCCTTCCTTCTCTTCTCCTGCATCTAGACATGCCTTCCTCCTCTTTTTCTTTTCCTTTGGCCAACAGTAGCCCAGTTTCAACATGTTCCCTGTTGGTGGCAGTCGTTGTTAACCAATACAGTATGTATTGGTACAGTGCTCCTCCCTCTTCTTAAAATGAGTTTTAATTATAGCCGTTTCCATCCTTTCACAAAATCTACAACCATCTGACCTTCAGCATTCCTCTCCTTGACACCATACCTACCCATCACCTACCCACCACCTCTGTTCCCTTCACCAACATGCCCATTACAATCTGCACCAATCACCACTCTCTCTCCTCTGGGTACTCCCATTTATCCAGGCTTTGGACCGGCACAAAGAAATACACTGGCTGGTACATTCCTATTGGCTGGGTTAATTTCACATTCATTATTCATTGCTAATTTAGGAATTTTACATATTTTTGTCACTTACATATGTAATGCTGGATCGGTTGAATCATTTGTTCAATTAAATGTATTTTTAAAACCATTTGAAAATCTAATATATCTGAATACATATTAATGCAGAAATAAATAAAAAAATCAGTTTTATTCTAATATAAAATTAAAAGCACCACTGCACTTAAAATTATTTAGTATCTGAAGTTCCTTCACAAATGGGTAGGTATGTGATGATTCCAATAAGCAGCTGCACAAGGTTTACTTTACATGTAGCCTCATTAGCCTAGTTCAAACCAAAGATGCAAAGAAATATGCAGACACTCGGCATTGCTCATGGACTAGAATTTGGGATTTTACATAAATTAGATTAGTCCCAACTGTTGAATAAACATATCAGAATGATGCAATACTTCAGCCTGGGTCAGAGTGTACTTTGTGAGGATTAAATCCGTTGGCTCAAGATAATATGGAAGACAGATCTTTCTGGAGTTGGACTGGAATCTTTCAGGGTATTTTGCAACAACAATCTCGACAGTCAAGTCCAAAATTTTCTGCTATTGCTATAAAAACAATAAAAAGCATACTCAGTTTGAAAAGCCTGGAACCTAGTGTTCAATTTGGAAGACACTAAGACTGCCCATAAAAAACCTATGTATGAGATTTTGCTCAGATTTTAAAATCCATCCATTATCCATTATCTGCCGCTTGTCCCAAACGGGGTCGCGGGAGAGTGCTGGTGTCCAATCCAGCGCACACAGGGCGAGGATGGGGGACGCACCCTGGACAGGTCGCCAGCCCATCGCAGGGAGGAGCGGGACGGGGACAGCACCTTGCTCAAGGGCACCTCAGGGCAACCTATTGGGAAGGGGTCCGAACCCCCGATCCTCCGATCACGAGGCCAACACCCTAACCACTAGGCCACCACTGCCCCGATTTTAAAATCAAATTTGAAAATACTAGCATTGCTATAATCATTCAAGCAAGCAATTTATTCAATGAAGTTAATCAGTGAAGCCAGACTTACTTTATATGCTTAACTGCTAAAAATCTACACTTGAAATGAGCCAAAGTGAGCATATTTTTTAAGATGAGGTTTTGTTTTGTTCTATTTGGATTAAGTTGTAGTAACATTTTTAGGCCAACTGACATAAGCTCATCTGTGAATATTATGGTTAATTCTGACAAGCATCACTTGTCATAAAGACTACTTTCATTAGTTTCATCCCTAAAAATGTGATGACCATGGATGCTTTTTGGAATAAAACTTTAGAAAAGTCTTTTCAGTTGTCATTAATTGCTTATGTAGATGTCATGTAACCTTTTGAAGGCAGCCCTTAAGTAAAGAGAATCTATATCAGTGTCTATGTCAGAGGTGCCCAAGTCCAGTCCTGGAAGGCCAGTGTTGCACGGTTGGGCAGTTCCTTATTCAAATGCACTCATTAAACCAGTTTTAACAGGTGACTTTAATTCAGTGTGTCTGAACAGGGAAATAATTAAACAAACTCTTTAAACTATTGGTTTGGTAGGTATAACAGTCTGCAGACTATAACATGGAAATCAAATCTACAATTTGCTAATGATCAGAATTTACAAAAGTAAATAACACTTATTAAAGTAAAATAAAAAAAAGAAATTAGGTAAAGTAACCAGGATGCTTTAGCATTCTAAAATCATTAAAGTTAAATTTATTAAAGTCAGTCAACATAAGAAAAACCCCTTAGACACCTTCAACTGTAGCCTTATAAATCTGCAGGTATTATCAGTGTTAACTGATGTCGTGATGAATGGAGATTAGGCTGAAAAATGCTGGAGCTAAAGCTGATATGAATGATATGCTGAGAGTGTGAAACTGATTTGTGCATCCAGTGATAGTCTTTACAGTTTAAGGGTTAAACTTTCTTCTGTTTGTCTGCTCCAAAATCTGTAGCGCTTCTCCTGCACAGAATCAGGCTTGGCTGGGACGCCAGCATTTTCTTGTTTCTGTAACAAATTGCCATGCTTTTTGCCCCTGGCACACATACCCTGTCACTTTTTCTCATGCCACTTGCCTTCCATCAGCAGTTTCCAAGTTTTTGGCACCGGTGGACAGCAAACAGTCCGTGACTGTGTGTGATGTGCCTTTACATGTTGAGAACCAAACCCTCTCGGCTCCCACGACAGACTCCACATTCCCAAGCCGCAAATTACTATTCAGGACGTGGCCGCTCTCGTATTTAAATACAATGTTACAGAAGTGCTTTTGATCAAGTGCAGTCACAGTGACAGGCTGATGGTTTTTGATGTTTCCCAGCTCAAGTGACACATGTTTTGACTTCATTAAGTGATGCAGGGTGGAAGCAGAGTGGTTGTCTGTTTGGAGTCCAAAGGCTGCAAGTGCACAGGACTCTGTCCCGTCGTAAATCCCCTCAAACTTGATCCAAACACAGTAATGACCAAAGCTGATGAATTATATACAAGTGCAACACATTTGAGGTTGGTTTGGTAAAAACAGAAAACAGAAATCACTCCACACCCAAGCTGTATTTATTTTCAGTGCTAATGCTTCAGGGGTAGTGTTATGATAAAATCCTGTCAGAAGTAATTTGCACCTATAATCATGTGCCTTGAGGGTTTAATTGAGGCTCTGCTTGTGAGCAGCAGCTATCAAAACACTAGCACATTTGTTAAAACAAAATTAGCTTAGCCTTTCTCCTAATTATATCTTAGAGGCTTTAATCATTCCTTTGAACATTTAATTCATCTCCTTCATTTGATGAGAAGCATTTTGAAGATCCTGTATACTTGTGGAAGATGGAAGCACATCTGTTTAATCTCTGCACTCCTAACATCTTCACCTCACTCAAACATCCTGAGGAACATGGAGGAAGAAGAACAAAGATGCAGATGTTCCGAAAAGCCTTGCTCCAAAATTAACTTGGTGAACAAACATTTTAACCAACCTCAATATCCTTAACTGTTGCTCAAAACAACATCGTTTAATTGTTGTGATGTAAACAAAATCATTCAAAATGCTTAATTCTAGAAAAAATTACTGGATCAAAACTGATCACAGTGGTGTAACCAGACATCTGAAGAAGTTAATGAATATAAGACTAACATCATAGAAAGTTGTTGCATAAAATGAGTGTCTTTAAAGTGCCTGATAAGGTATTTCCTGATGTATATACATTTGGGTTAGTGTTTTGTCCTGATTTTAAAAAATTCCATCCACTGAAGTAAGATAAATAAGTTTTACCTCCATTAATTTTATCCTCACCAACATTACATATGAAAATTGTGATGTAATGAATGGATATGAAATGCTACATTTACATTGCCATGGTGATAGGGGGAGAGAGTGGCAAGGCTGGACATGTAACAGAACCCCATCCAGAGGAGCTGCCCATGACAGGACATCCCCCTGATTGGGTGGCTACAACTTTTAGGTCCGGCGCGATAAGGTCATGGTCAATGGGATCCGGCTTCTGGAGTAAACCCTGAAGCCTCAGAGATCTTCTGATCTTTCTCCCAGAAGACTGGAATGGCCAGGTTGATATGATGGCTTGTCCTTTAGCAGTAGAAAGCTATGGATCATGGATTTTGCACATAATTAAGCACATATGGCATAACCCAGAATGCATAGTGACTTGCAGACATTCCATTTGTCTACTTACCCGATACAGGTGAGGTTGCTCATACTCCTCAAGCCCTGCTTGGTGAAAGATTATTATAAAGATTATTATGGCTGACACCTAAGGCAAATTATATTTTATTTATTTATTTATTTAGCATTTATTTATTTATTTAAGTAGCCTGTTGCCAATAAATGGCCTCTAGGTTTGGACCTTTTCCTTCTGGCCATAAGTGAGCAGAGGCTGGTGATTTAGGTAATCTTATGAGGCCCTAAAGGCCCTAAAGTGATTTTTCCTGTATGTATTGTTAGCGAAATCTCTTACCCCAGAGGCTAACTGCCTAAATCTTTTACTTAAAGTGGGGGAACACATGAGCAGACAGGAATGACATAAGTTTGCACCAGATGTTCTATAATGAAAGTGCCTGTTGCACCTGAGTCAGTCCTGAAATGTTGGTTTTTACTAGTAAGGTATTACAGATGGGTATGGTAAATGTATAAATCACCATTTTTTTTCACAGGGGAGGTAATTTGTGGATGATCCTCCTCCTCACAGGTACAGTCATCCTGCACCTGTAGCTGTCCTCCATTGTACGGCCTCTGTCATCCTCCATGGATTATTCAGCTTTCTATTTGTAATTTCTGTAATTGCCAGGGTCTTTTATTCATGACATTTTATGCCATTTAGCAGATGTTCTTATCAATAGCGACTTCCAGTTCCTAATTACAGGGACAGTCTTCCTGGAGCATCTTGGGATATTATTTTATTCTTTCATTGAAATTTTCTCAGAACCACCCATTGTCAGTTCTAATGGCCCCATGCTGCCAGCGAAAGCAGTGAAACCAAATCTACTAATATTAGCTAAATAGGAGTTGAATGGTAGCTTGATGAAAGTAAATAATGCCTGCCGTTAAGCTCTACATGAAGCTAACCAGTAGAATTGGTTGGCACAGATGCATTAACCTCTCTGGAAGTGATGAGGGCTGATAAGGTGACAGACATGTATGTTAAAAGGGTTGATGCAGGAACTCATTCAGGCTACAGCTCTCTAGTACCCTCTGTAAAAATCGACACATCCTGCTCCATTTGACCCCTGTAAGTGATCAGCTCAAGGCAGGCCATCACATTACATTCTCTCCCTCTCCTTAAAAGCTCATCCTAAGTGGAATGCACTGTCTGGAGTCAGTCTCTTTAACGCGGCAGTAATAAAACCCCATGGCTTAATGCCCACTGCCTCTTTAAGGCTGTATATTGCTGGGGTCTGTCTCTCCACTTCTGGAACACCTCAACATTCATTTAATATGTGGAAGTGTGTGCGTGCCTGTGTGTGTGTGTGTGTGTGTGTGTATGTGTGTGTGTGTGTGTGTGTGTGTGTGTGTGTGTGTGTGTGTGTGTGTGTGTGTATGTGTGTGTGTGTGTGTGTGTGTGTGTGTATCTATCTTTGAGCAGGAATGGGAGAGGGTAGGGTATGTCCCGGCACAAATCATGGCAAAAGCAACAGTGCTTGGATATATGGTATTTATTATCTTCTATAAACTGGCTTGATGGGATTTTTAAAGATTTTATGAACACCCACCTCATCTCCTCCACATGTAGAAATGACCCACATGGAAATGAATGATCACCATCTGCTGGAACAGTGTCTAAGCTCATCTTGTTTTCTTTCAGCCTGCACATCGGAATGATCTTTAGAAGTCCTGGACTCCTCCATTCACCAGCTGTGTGGTGCAGCTAAGCTACTGCCTAATTCCAAAGAACATCATAATGTAGCCGAAGCTGATGAAACAAGCCTCCAGATAACAGCCTACTTAACATTTGCAAATATGTCACGCATCCTCCAAAATTGTATCTTTAGTAAATTGGCCTGAACATCATTCAGCGTTCATGTAACAAGAATTAAATTGCACTTGGCTGTGTGTAAAATTTCTAGTGCAAATTAAAATAATGGGAAATGCTTTACTCCTGCAAAGGATTCTTAGGGCTACTTCCAAAAACATTTGGATTGGATCGATAGTATATCTAGTACATGGACCACCATGTACTATATTTACTATACCATGCACTAGAGCTTTACCTGTGATCCAGTTTTTGTGATAATGATTTTGCAGGATAATATGAGCCATAGGCAGATTTGGAAATTTTGAAAAAATATCAATCTCAAAGAAACATTTAGGTTTAGACATAATGGACATCATATGAAGTGAAAGTGAATTAAAAGTGAAATGAAATATACATATTAACATCTGTTTAATCCGTTGAAACTGAACAAAGCAGCAAGTTGTTGTGAAGCCATAAAATGTACACTGTTCCAGCATATATAACCCACAATCTGGTACTCATTGGATTTTCTCTGCTCTTGTGTTGCTTTGATGAATGGTGTTCAAAACCCGACAGGTGTAGTCCGCTGATAAACGGACGTGTAGGGCGCCGCAGTGCTCTGCCTTCATGGTGGTCCTTATCTATCAGTCATGTGAACCTTGAGATAGATTACTCTGTCATAGGCTGCTACAGTCTCCATGCTGAAGGCTAGGATGGTATCTAGCTACGCTCAGAGGGCATCTGGTTTTAATCGGATCAAAAAATAGCACAGAAGACAGAGCTGCCCTGCAGTAACTTTAACCCATGGGGTAATCATTGCCCTAATATCCTGTGCTAGACACAATTCATTCAGCCAAATGTGTTTCAGAGAACCCACAAAGACATATGATGAGTAGTCCCTTCTGAGCACAACATGAAAGCCTGCCTGGTAGCTTTTATGGTTCTCATGGAGAAAATTTCTATTCTGTTGAAGAGGATATGCAGATATTATCAAATCAGTGACTGATAATACCAGTGAAGGTAAATCACCAACATGGCTTGAAAATATGAACGGGATGTCTCCAATACTGAATGGAAATTGTGTATTTTGATACAAAACAGCCCATAAGCTTTGGATAAAGGCTTGTTTAGAGAAGAACAGCACTGTTTACTGGAAGACCAGCGAGGATCTACACTAATTTGTCGATTAATTATGACAGAAACTCAGCAAACTTTTTGACTCTTGCATATCTGTTTGGAATTAAAGAAACAGTCCACTGCTCCACATTGGAAGTCCTTCTGATAATCATTAAATGGTGGTGAAACCAATTCAGAGCAATACGAGTTCAGATGAGTCATTGAAAGTGATGTGGGAAGCGAAGCGTTTTTATGCCCATGTGTGAAGGAAACATTCCGAGACAATGAAGTCTGGATTGGAAATGGGGGGAGAAGTCGTGCGAAGCTCTGCTACATCTGTGCGATAGGCATTCCATGGCACTTCACACATCCTCTCAGCCTGATGGCTGGAAACATACTTTTTCTTTGAACTACTCCAGTCACCATTGTCACGATCACATTGCAGATGGGAAACAGAGGGGTGCACCTGAGAACTTGTGTGACCTGACCTCAGAGATGTTCACGGCTCAGCTTGCACAAGAAATTTGAATCAGAATTCAATCTTGGAAATGAGATGCCTATTCATTATGTCTGGAAAGTCTGTACTTCTTACATGTCTGATTTATAAAGCCATTACAGGTATTACGTCTTAAAGTTTGTAGACTCATTTTCTGGAGTCGAGGGATTCATTAGGAAGTGTTGCTGCCATAACGGAGTCTTCTGTTCTGGAGAGGTTCTACACTAGATGTTGGAACATTGCTCTGAGAATTTGATTGCATTCAACCAAATGGTCATTAATGAGGTCAGGTACTGACCCTGTATAATTAACTCTGGATCACAGAGTTAATTATACAAGGTTTGGATTTGTGTGATTAATGAAGAATGCCAACAGGTGAGCTTGATTTTTCTCTTACATAAAATCTAATTTTTTGATGCTTTAGTGAGAGTTCAGCAACATATTTTCCTTCATGTTTTTGGAGCAATACTGAAATGAAATGACTTATTGTCCGTGAAGTTATTTTACATTTTGTTTTTCTCTGTGAGTTAAAAAAAAAACCTCAAAAACTTCTCATTATTGTTGATGGAAATGAAAAATAAAATCTTTCTCAAGTAGAGCTGATATTTGGTGTTGTCATTGTTTTTAACAGAGTTTTAAAATGGTGTATTCTGAACTTATTTTTACTTATGAAAGTGACAACCCTTGTCATTGCGAGGTCAAAGCACAGCAGACAATGAACCACAACGAAATTGGACCTCTGCATTTAACCCATGCAAACTCAAACACCATGCAGCAGTGGGCAGCTATTGAAAGCGCCCGGTGAGCAGTGACGGGGACAGTACCTTGCTCAAGGGTAACTCAGGGCAACCTACAGGTAAGGGGTTTGAACCCACCATCTTCCGAGCCTGTGGCCAACTCCCTAACCCCTGGGCCACCGCTGCCCATGCCATTTCTGTATTTTCATGAGTTGTTCTCACCAAAATAATTAACATTGGGTTAATGCAAACCATCAATTTATCTAAGCAAATTCAGTGAATATTCTTCAGAAGATTTAGTTACCAGTGGACACAGAGAGATCTGACAAGTTTGGTTTCTTCAGCTATTTTGCAGCTGAGATGAAGTCTGCTAAAACTACCACAAAAATGTTTTAATGTTGATTAGATAAGGGTAATAATGTTAGCTCAGCAGAGGCTACGTGCATCTATTTAAATGCACTTCTCTTGAAAGTTGAGAAGGTTTTTTCATGATCCTTCTAAAACTTCTATATCAACGTATATCAAATACATTTTCCCACTCTAATCCAAAATTTTGAAAACAAGGATATAACACAAAGTTGTGTGGCTGGAACCATACTAGATGGTTCAGTTCAGTCCAGTCTTTTAGAATACAAAACAAAGTATGGACTGAAATGAATCATGAAGACCTTCTCATGCTAAACATGCCTGAAGTAAAACGTGAGATTAAAATGTCTTATGTGGTTAAAAGTGTTTTTAATCATCCTGGCCCAAGAAGTCTCTTATTTAAGGTCTGAATCAAGTCTGACGTCAACTGAGGACGAGGATCAAGTGGAATCTTGAGTAAGTTTATGTGCGGCTTAAGCAGAACTCAAGTCTGAGTGACTCACTCAAGTGTCTGTTGTGTTCTTGGTTCTATCAGTTTTTAAATGGGCAGTTGAAAAATACAAACAATACATTTCCTTTCACAAGCTCTTCGCATAGATAACTGAGCAAATGGATTTATTGATCAGCTTTAAGCTTCATGGTTTTTGCTACCTGGATACCATTAGTGTTAGTCCGACAGAAGCCATTAGTGTCTCCAGTCAATGTGAACTGAGTGTTTTTTGACTGTATTGTGATACTAGTCATTGCTTACTTGCTGCAAGGACTATTGAGAAAAGATTTTTTTTCTTTTGGCAAAAAGAAGAAATTCCACATAACTAGTGTTTTCTTCAGTGTATAATTGGATTTGTGTTCTTCAGCTCATATGAAATATAAAAGGTTGAGCTACAGTGATGATAACCGCATGAACAACTCCATATGAGATTATTTTACTAATCAGCAATCGTTTATTCCGGCTGTCTTTCATTCATTACTCTCAGTTTGCAACATGCTTTTACAGCAAAGTGCAATTCTTACTGCTGGCAGTGTCAGCCTCCTACCACTCCACCTGTCCTGCTTGATCACTCACATCTGATGCAGGTCCGATGACCATGTTTACACAATGGAAATCATTTTATTTAGCTACTTTACACTGTTTGCTGGTTTTAAATAAAAGACCACCTCAGATCAGTGAGTCTTATGGACATACACATGTCCGTGTGTTGGATTAGAGTTTGTGCTGTTGCAAAATATATCAACCTATGAATGTGAATCTCCAAAAGCAACACCTGGGGTTCCCGTCTTTACAATGCGTCCGTCTCTTTGCGGCGAAACATTTGTATTTAATTTGATGGCGAGAGGAAAGAGCAACAGCTTGACGAATGAGGCTGAAATCGCTGTCATCGCTTAACAAAAGACTCGTCTAGTCCTCACAATGGCCTCATTTTCCTAATAACTTCCAGTCGCTCATAAAGAGAGAGAGGGAGAGAGAGAAAACAGCAGGGGATGGGAAAAGTCCACGACAGCAGATGAGCTTTTAAATATGCCCCGATGGCCAATTGTAAAGTGACTGGACCCTTTGGTTTGGACCCTTGGATAGATATCTTTCTCAAGTAAAGATAAGCTAATGCAGAGATGGGAGGCAGCAAAGCACAAGTACTCTGTTATTGTATTTAAGTATGGTGGAGACTTTAAACTCCCTACACTTTTACAAATATCTGTATATCTGTATCCTCCTACCTTTCCAGAACAGACTCTTTACTTAATTTTTAATGTATTAAACATCATTGCACGCCTTCCCAACTTCAAGACCCATTTCAGCCTATATGGGGGCTGATTGCCAATGCCAAGCCCACTGACCAATGGGCACGTACACATCCGCACTGGAACATGGAGTAATAGAAGGAGGTGCTCTGTCTAACAAATCTTTTACAAACACAAGCCAGCAGAGGTAGTAAGCTCTGGGCAATGTTCTGCAGGGATAAACATGTTTTTGTTTGTGTTAACCTTTAAACAAGGTCTATGTAGATGTTATGTGGTCTTATGAATGCTGCTTATATTTCCTAAATTTGGTATCAATTTTCACATGTATATGAAAGCTCACACTTTTTTATGTTTTATTTTTCTACAGTAACTGACCTGCCAGCTCCACTGTGTAACATTTCATGATTAATGGGTCCAAAGAAATGATCTAAAATAACCTAATATGAAGTCTTGTTAATTACATTTAAGCTGCATTTTTCTCACCTGAAAAATGATAATTTTGGTAAGGCAAAGTTTTGTCACAACACAGTTTCCACACAAAGGTTCAAGGGTGTTCCAAAAAAGCAACAGTATCAGCATATAACAGCATGCTGTACCTTCAGTTTAACGAGTGTTTGCAACTCCATGGTGGCTTATGGGATTGACCCTGAGGTTCCTGGTCCTCTGAGCACTCTCTTCCTCTAAATGGAGTGGGGATAAACTCCCATTGAAATCCAATCCTGCGAAAATCCTCAGGGCGTAAACAACCTGATCCTCACAGGGGCAATTTTCACTCTACAAAATAAACCAGAGCCCATTAGAATAACGCAAGGAAGTGGAACATCAAAGAGAGGGCGGGGGAAACGGGAATGAATTAAGGAAGATAATAAAATCTGACTAAATCATGCAGGACATTAGAGTCTTTAAAGATCCTGTCTGACTGGTGCAAAAGAGAGGCCCTGGAATGCTGGAAATTAATGAGGCCAAGCACTAAATGCATATTCAGTAGTTTTGGCTGCAGGTTACTGAAAAATAGCACAATTAAGAGATGTACAGTGTTACTTTTCCATTTATGTTTCAAGGGCCCTATCTTTCTTTTCATATATTTATGCATCTGAAATTTTGAAAGAACATTTATGAAACGACTGAATACTAAGACTCTGTTAAAAACCAACTGTAAGTGTGGTCTTTTTGATTTGTCTTATTAAATCTTTTCATAAAAGAAACAAGATTATGAACATTATGACAGCTGAATATATCTATTGCTTTTTAATGTCATTGCAAACTTAATAATGATTGATTAAAGCAAGACAATGGGGAGTGATATCTGTCATGACTCCAAACCTTTAACATCTGCATATGCATGACATGTTTAGGACATGCTTATGTTATATAATAGTTATATAATAGGGTTCAATGTAAGTGTTATTGATGACTTTTGGAGAACTTTTTTTGAAGTTCATAAGAAAAAAAAACAATTTCTGATCTGCTGAACATGCTCTGTGGGTTAATCTTTTGCCCACTGTAAAAATCTGATTATGAAGGTGGATCTCCTCTGAGCAGTCATGTGGTTCTCTAACCAACACCTCGCTTCACTGGGAGATGTCAACATCATCAACAGCAAGAATCACCTCTTGGATTGGTTTTGCAATTGTAAACAATCATCTGTGGAGCCAGGTGGCTGGGCTATTGCCCGTGTCTTTAGAGCTGTGAGGGCTTGTGTTGAGTGCCTGAAGTGCAACTGCTGGGCATCCATTAGAGAAATATAAACATCAACTTCTTCAGCTCACAGCACCCAGGTATTTGTATACTTTCCATGACGGTATATTTGGTTCGGTTTTACAGTGCAAGGCATATCAAGTAACATGGGCTTAGCATTTATGATTTCCTCATATCTACGGAAAGACCTGACATGAATATCTAGTGGTTTAATTAAATGTTCCCAAGGCACACGTTGTCACATTAGCATTTATTGGGTTTGTCACTGGCTTGCTTTTTTAAAAGGAGAATATTGAACATAAATGTTCTTGTTGGAGCTCAGGAAATATCAAAATATTGGCCAAAGTAGCTGGCACGTCAATGAAAATTTGAGTGGCATGTTGATCTGATGTTCTTTTTTGTACAATATAGTAGTGATGCAACATATCTGTTGCTACACAATGCACAAAAGTGTGGTCAACATTATACATAAGAGATTAATTATTACAAATATTAATTTTAATTGTAACTGATTCTTAAATGAGCTAACATGATTCCATTGTGGATTCCTGAAGCTCTTTTAAACCACTCTTTAAAATACCGTAAGAAGACTGAAGTGGCGGTTAGGTTCTACCACTTTCTTCCAAATAAAATCATAAAGGTCCAACACCGTCTATAGTGAATGCTAAGTTCTTTCTATAAGCAGCACGAAATTACAGGATGTGGATCTGCTACAGCAACAAGGGTACAGACTCAAATACATTTATTTTTAAACCGATTGGAACAAGGATACACTGAGTAGTCCCAAGAATACCACCTTTGTGTGGCCCTCTGTAGACAGCAGAGCTTTAGCTATAGACAAATTCCAGCCCCTGAATTAAAGCTTTTCATGGATCCAGTTACCACCCCAGGTTACAGACTCTGGAGAGCTGCCATTTTTCTATAGGAAATTTGAAAATGATAATGATACATGTCCCCAGCTGGGGGTGGTTGGGAACACTGAGTTCGGGGGGGCGATGGGGGGAGTAATGGCTCAGAGCCTGGGAGACAAGTCTTTATGCCAATATCGCTTAAGCTGTAAATCGTTTATTTCCTCTGTCGCTGACAGAAAATGGCCTGGGTCTTGGTCCTAATTTACAAGTTTGACTCCAGACAGACAGAAAAGTGTCAGATGGCAAAGGAACCATTGCTAATGTGTGACCTTTTTGCAAATCTCATACACCAGCATTAAGTTGACCACAACCTCCACAGACCATCAAATCCCCAGGGAGATCAAGTCAGCCATTCCAGTAACACTGAGGATCAGTTAGAACACCCTTAGGGCTTGTTAATAGTTTATATATGGTTATTAGCGATGTAGTTCAGATCTAAAAATTCATTAATAAGCAATGACAACACAAAAGTAAAAAGAACAACAGTGACTTTACATGTTTCAATCCCATAAATGAGGAACAGAAAGTAAGCTTAGTGTCCAACAAGATCTGAACTTCAGCACTGAAGTTGCATGTGGAGTCTTGACTCATCATTTGATAAAATTATTCAACTTTTATTATGTTTATGCAATTATGGCAAAACAAATCCTAATTACTAACTAACTTACTCAAAAATTCTAATTCCAAAAACCAATACTTCAGGCCAGCGGATTGACAAATTCCTCTGTTAATTCAAAATCCAATATAGTTTAACTTTGTTTTTGCCAGTTGCCACTATAGAGGCAGGTACAAAGTAGAGGGTTTGATGGTACATGATGTTTGGATGGTGGGGCATTGCTCTATTAAGAGACCCCCTGATGCTGGTCCTACTTACAAAGAAGTTAGAAGAAAGGTCCATAAGAACACACTACATTAAAAGGTGATAAGATCAATAATAGTTCAGCAATATCCAAACTTTAAAGCCTCTTTTTGTGAACTCTTTGACACTTCCTTGTTTGCTCAGTTTGTCCGAGGCAACACATGCTTGATGGATTAAAGGTCTTGGAGTTGGGAAAATATTGTGTCAAAGCAGCGGAGAGCCGTAAAACAAAAGAATTTGGGTTATAATCACTTGCCAGTGCTTGCCAGAGCTGCCCCCGCAGTTCCACATGCAGTGGGAGTGGTCCAGGGATGTACTAGACACGTCTGATTCGGTGGAACATCGTTCCATGTTGCTTCCATAAGCGTAATGATTGCGTGCGTGCGACTGTCCGTGAGTGTTAAGCCTCCACATTCTTTTCCTTCCTCATCATCGACACGACGAGGACGAAGCATGAGGGCGCTTCAGAGGATCAAAACCTCTCAAAAGGCCTCGGGAGATTTGTGATGTTGGAAAGCCTTGCAAAGCTACAAATAGGTGGCTCAGCCTATTTTTTATCAGCTGGGGCCAAAGAACTTTCACTACCTTGTCATTGTTAAAACTTAGAGAAGAGCTGAGGTCAATTTCAAATGGTTTTAATATTTCAATTGAGCTCATCTCAGCTTTCATTTCACTTCATTTTATGGCAAAACAACAAACTATTTCTACAGTGTGTCACTGATTAACATTCACATCCCAGATATATTCCTGTTATGAATTGATTATCCCACTCCTTTGCTGCTGAAACATTTGGACCTCTTCCTCATTGCTCAATGAATTAAAAAGCCACATTCTGACCTCAGGTATCAAAAATACTTTCCACAAATATGGGGTCCTTGCATGGTAGGAATAGTCAATAAATATGGAGGAATCAATACTTAGTTGTTGAAAACTGATCATTGCGTAAAAACATCTAAATCAAATGCTATCTCAAGTATCCTCTTAATAGATTTGCTTGTAATGACACTAAATATGTGAAACAAAGTGGTAAAAATAAAAGCAAATATATGCATCGGAGAGAAACATAGAAACATGGTCCCAACACCGGTAGTTTTAGGCCATTATGATAGCTTAACACTTGTAATTTGCTGAAACACCAGTTACATCTTGATAACCAGTTAAAGATGAGCAGTTCTGTTGGTTGATTATTGTAAAAATGTCCCAATATCATCGATCATTTTTTTAAACCCTCAGCAAACAGATGACCAGGCCAATAAAAATGACTCAAAATAACTGCAAATATACATTCAGAATCATTTCCATAAGTCAACCGCACATGCGATTCTTCTTTAAAGCAGCAGTTTACAGAAACTAAGTCTAGTTTTTTTTTCTTTTTACTTTTACTGATTTCATTATCAGTCAGAATTCCAAAATACTGCCTCCAAAATACTGTATTGAACATTAAATCAAAAGAAAAATCTGTAGTATTGCCCATTCCTTAACACGAAACATCAAATTCCAGTTTTTGTGTGTGTGAGAGAGAGAAAGACCTTGGCCCTTTGGCTGTCTTTTCCCCTCTTTTTTGCAGTCGTCAAAGTGACAAGCTGGCGGCAGGAAAAGGACAGCTTGTAAAATATGATTTTAAATGGCTCTTTCACAGTCACGACAGGGGTGTGGAACTGCTGGGAGAAGCTTTGTGGGGATTTCTGAATGTGCATCATTACCATATCTAAGACTGCACCAGCTTTCAGCAGCACCAAGAAGCACTGGCAGGATTCCACCCGTCATTAAGCATGTAACCGTGAACGAAGCCACATTAAATCCTGATCCAAAGACACAACTTAGGTACGATATGTAGAAAACTATTCATATCCTCACAACATCTCCATGCTAGTTACTTGGTTGGGAGTATGTATAAGGCTACATAACAAGGCCCTCTTTGAAGTGTAACCGTATGGAGATCAAAATGGCTTTTTCAATCAATAGATAAGCATGGTGCGCAACAACAGAAACATGGGATGTTAAAATAAATAAGTGGGGTTATTGACAATGACAATGAATGTTTGTGGAAAAAGTGCTTGTTCAAAACAAGCTTGAGAACATGAGATTTTATGATGGGAATTAAATGGCAGCGCTGTCCAGCAATACTGCTGATACCGCTCCATCTCACACTTAGCTTAATACAACCTGCTGCCACCGCCAGCTTTTACCTCATTTCAGCGGAAGATAAGAGAAAGAGAGACAGAGAGAGGGAGCGAGTAAGCCTGGGTGGGCAGATAAGTGATCTAAAGGATTTAACCTGAGTGTTGTTACATTCTTCTGCCTAATAAAGCCCCACACATGTGTATACACACACGCACACAGGCACACGCACACACACACACACATTTGGATAAGCAATGCTGAGGGTCTGTTTGTTTAAGATCTCAATAGAGACTCATCTTCTCTGCGCCTTTCCTAAAGATTATAGTGATGAGGCCCACTGGGGAGCATTTAATTAAAAACACAAATCTGTGCCTGGCTTAAGATTGATAACTGTTTGAACATTAAACACAAAAACATGCCAAACAACATATATACAGTTAAATAAAACACAGGTCCCATATCCTAAACACATGAATGCTCCACATACGGTGCAGTTCTGTAACAACTACAGAATATTCCTGACTTCTGAAGTGAAAGTGACTATCATCATGAAACGCAGCACAGTACACCACAACGAAATTCAACCTCTGCGTTTCACCCATACACACACACGTGCAGCAGGGGGCAGCTATTGAAAGCGCCTGGGGAGCAGTGATGGGGACAGTACCTTGCTCAAGGGTACCTCAGGGCAACCTACCGGTGAGGGAATCGAATCCACAATCTTCCAATCCAATCCACCTTCCAGCTTCACATGATTAAAGGGGCAGTTTGATCAAAAATAAAGTGTACATGCATTTTACTTTATTTATTTTTGCAGTCCATAAGCCAGGGTTATTGTCGAAAGGATGCTTCATTAGCTTTGGATAGGAGATTGGAGATACAAGGCTAATAAAGCCTGTGCAGTGACATGCACATTTTATTCCTAAATCATCATTTACTTTTCCCAAACCTTGTAAAGTGGTTAAGTAATGTATAATACTCTGTGAGATACTGTTTCCCACAAAAATCTGGTCGGTGTGGGTGGCGGTGGTCTAGTGGTAGGCTACTTGCCTACGGACCTCTGGATCAAGAGGTCCCAGGTTTGAATCCCACCTCTAGCACTACCACCCCTGGGTCCCTGAGCAAGACCCTTAACCCTGAGTTGCTCCAGGGGGGACTGTCCCTGTAATTAGGAAATGTAAGTCGCTCTGGATAAGAGCATCTGCTAAATGCCGTAAATGTTTCAGTTAACTTCAAGGCTGATTTTTGCATGCACCTTTGATCATTTTTAAAAAAGCACATTAACAAGAAAATCATGTTTGATTCTCAGGTGGGTCGGTCTGGGTCCTTTCTGTGTGGAGTTTGTATGTTCTCCCCGTGTCTACAAGGGTTTCCTCTGGGAGCTCCGGTTTTCTTCCCATCGTCCAAAAGCATGCACGTCAGGTGGATTGGAGATTCTAAATTGCCCCCTAGGTGTGAGTGTGTGTGTGTGAATGTGTTTGTCTGTGTGTCTGCTGTGCTATGGACTGGTGACCTCTGTGTGACCAGGGTGTGTGTGACCAGGGTCCTAATCATTACAAGCGACTGAGAAAATGAGTGCGTGAGTGAGTAAGTGAGTAGTAACAACAACTTCCTAGTATGCCACAGTGGTCCTTTTTCCCTTTTTTTAAAGCAATTTTTAATATTTAGGGTTAGGTCTTTGCTATAACACTCACTAATTTTCACTGGAGCTGTTCATGAAGTTTACATTCTGTTAACTGGAGTGCTATAAGGGCTTTAACTTTTCAGCCTCATATCTCCAGAGGAAGCCAAAAGAAGCAGAGACAACAAATATGTCTTAGCTGGAAGACTACTTTCATTAAGAAGGACAAATTGCCCCTTTATTGTGTTCACCTCAATCCAACCCCTAATACTAATTTATCCAGAATTCTGTTCACTTTCACTAGACTGATGTGTTAGTAATTCCAACATGCTTATATAATCTATAATGCATGATCCCAATATAGTGAGATCATTATTTTAAATGAGAAGTTTCACCAGCTATGAAGGAATCTGCCCTTGTTCCGGGCTGATGAGTACTCATATGTTTCACACTATTTTGGGGAATGGACGAATGCAGACATTACAAACAGCAGTCCTTCATACTGCTTCCTGGCAGGCCTCATGTGGGTAAGCATGTGTGCCGTCCCACAGCCTGGCCCAGTGAGCGCTGTGATTGGTATTTGTGGTCCAAGGCTGACGGCCAAAGTCTCCCATCCCCAGAACGAGATAAGGATTTCTGTGTGCAATTACAGTTGCAGTCAGAGTAGCTCAAAGCAGGGTGGTTTGCAGGCATTTACCTGGACTGTGGTGGAAAACATTGACCACAGCTGCACTTACTTGACCAGCCTCACACATACATGCTCACATAATGGTTTGAAACACCAAGGCACACACACACACAGATACACAAACAATAAGAGGTGTCATTTCTAAACCAACCATGCTGATTATTTACTTGGCATGCACATCTTTTTCCTAATGGTGGTTTGGAGTGTTCTGCCAGGGCCTAGAGTGGACAGAGAGGAAAGAGAGTGAGAGAAATAGGGAACTGAGAGAGAGAGAGAGAGAGAGAGAGAGAGAGAGAGAGAGAGAGAGATTTAAGACCTCATATTCATCACATCAAAATCACCTGCTTAGTAGGTCTGCTCTATAATAAGCTCACACCTTGACCCATGAACTCCACAAGACCTCTGAAAGTTTGCTGTGGTAATTGGAACTGTGAAATTAGCAGCAGATATTAAAAGTGCTATATGCTGTAAGGTGGTGTCTCCAGCACATCCCACAGAAGCTCAGTTGGACTGAGATTAAAAAACTGAAAGTGACTACCCTTGTCACTGTAAAACACAGCACAGCACAACACAACAAAATTCAACCTGTGTTTCAACCATACATGGTAACTTGCTCAAGGGTACCTCAGGGCAACCTACTGGTGAGGGAATTGAACCCAGAACCTTCCAAGTCAGGGCCAAACTCCCTGACCACTAGTCCACCCCTGCCTGAGAAGATCTTGGGACTTCTGAGGCCAGGTCTGCTCATGTGCCCATTGTAGGCACTTTCTGCAGTGGACAGTTTCAATATGGGCTCTATGATCAGCCTGTGGTGACTCATCTCCACTTGAAGCGAGTTGGCAGGGACTGTGTACTGTCCAGACTGTGTGCTATGGACCAGAGAGGATCTCTGAGTTAGAGTTTCTGCGATGGTGGGTGGAAATGGTGGAACCTTTTTTAGGTTACACTTTCAGTTTTTTTTTTTTCGATTTAAGAGTTTAGCATATGCATGAATTGCCTCGATGGATAATTTAATTGTTTAAAAACAAGGTCAGTCGAAGTGATGAGATAAGAAGTGTTTATAAAAGATACAAAGGAAAGTTATAGCATATAGCAGCCTAAAGCTTATTCATAACCATTTAATTCACTAATTTCTCTTTATTTATTCATAGCTGAGGGGTTCACGCATGGCACTGTACGAGAAAATTGATCCAAACAACAGCTGTTTTTCAGGATTAACAATATTTTCCCATTATCACCATTACGCATGAAAACACAGAAGATGTTCATTCACTGTTATCGTTGGAAAGCAGATGAAAAGCTCATATTTGTGCTATATTTGTGCTGCTCTAGTGACTCTTGGTTCCCTTCCCTGTCAAACTGCACTGCTGTCTTTTACCAGTGGGAGGCAACAGCGGACATAAAAACTGACTTAATCCTCTGCAACTAGGAGTAGAAAGAGCTGATTGGTTTAATAATCCACACTCAGCTCATGTGTGGTGCCATTAGACAGCTTTTGGTATTAACTGTTCGGCGTCCCACTGTGCTGTTAAACACCACAATGGGGCTCCTAATACTATTGGAATTACTGATATGTAACTATGGTAATTACAGGCATAAAAGGTCATTAGCACTGTAATTACCACAATTACAATGAAAGGCCTTTTTTACCTGGTTCATGAAAATGACTCATTTTGAGTGAACATTCATGAACATGTTTTTGCTTTTGCTCGTTACCATACCATTTTTAAACACAGCCAGAATTTGATTTGCACTGCCAGACAAAATTAAAGTAGAGCGCCAGTTTAAACTATTTCCTTGCTTTTCTTGTCATCTTTGGCTGATGGGAAAAATCAATGAAGTGAAGGAGATCACAATCCATTGGGCTGACAAGTGCTATGTGACTAAACCAAGGGCATAACTTTGCATTTCAGCTTTGATTGGTTGAACAGGACTTTCTGTGGGGGACTGGGAACACAAAGCCATGGGGAAGAACATTCAAAAGTCATGAAATGAAAGGCAAATCTGTTTTCACCACAAGCGTTTCAGTTTTAACGGTCTAACGCGGTTACTTAAAGAATCTTCTTCGCAAGTGACATATCGAGCTGTGTTCAATAAGTCATTAAACACTCTGTGATCAATCAGTGCAACTGTGTTGGTTGTGACAATCAGTATTTATTAACATCAAATGCTTCTTATATAGAAGTTATAAAAGCTCATGAAATGTAACTAAATGTTATATTCATCAAATATTTAACTTAATATTAAACAGAAAAGAAGACAGAGCATAGTTATTACAATGAAAAAGATTCCATGCATTTCATACCTCACACCCCTACCGCTAACGCAGGAATATTCTAGTTATTATTCCAAACCCTGACCTAACATCACCCTTGCTCTTATAGAAGATCTGTCTCTGCCATTCACAAGTAGAAGATATTATTTAGAAGTTATGTAATAAAAATTATTGCAAATATTGCAATAAAATGTTCCACATGTGCCTCTTTCAATCAGCTTTAGCTTTACAGCAAGCAAAAAGCAGGCAGCGGTGGCCTAGTGGTTAGGGAGTTGGCTGCAGCCTCTGAAGACTGTGGGTTCAAACCCCTTAGCAGTAGGTTACCCTGAGGTACCCTTGAGCAAAGTACCATCCCTGTCACTGCTCCCTGGGAACTTTCATAGCTGTCCCCTTGAGCATGGGTTAAATGCAGAGGTCCAATTTCATTGTGGCGCTGTGCTGTGATCTTGCGATGACAAAAATAGTCACTTTCACCTTAAAAATTCCTAGGCTTTGACTTTCCTATAGTGATGTACTGCTGATAGACGTAGTTTCTTGTCCTTTAGGTTACTGAATGGCACTTTACATTAAATGTCTTCAGTAATGCTGAAGAAAATTGAAGCCCACTCTATGCCAGCCGAGGTGGGAAGTGCAGAGAAAAAAATCTTTAAATCAGTATAGTTTATATCAGATTGCATGACATTTTTTTTTCATATAATTAGGAGCAGTCATTATTATGGGGTTATCTGGCTGAATGAATGACCCCCAATCCCGTGGTTAGATAGATCTGTGGGCTAAACCAAGATTCCAGCCTTCCCATGGCCAAGACTAACCTGCACATTTTTCTCTTAGGTATTACAGATCTCAATCTACCTTTGAAGCCATCTGGCTGATATGAACCATGCAGTCAACCATGCAGTCAACCATGCAGCCATCCCGACCCACCCTTCTGACAAAGCTAAAGGGCTAAAAGTAGATGCTAGAATCTCCGCAGAAGTCATTGTGGCCAGTGACAAACACAAAAGAGCACTCTGAAAGGAATGCTCATAAAAGTCCAGCAGTGGCACATAAAGCCTTGTTTACACCACAGAGCCCATTGGTACACATACTAAAGGAGCAGGGAAATGTGAGGCGGCTGAAGTGTGGCACGGGCCCCCATGCCCTCATTAAAGCCCAACACTGAGGATGTGGTTTCCATCATGCAGACACACACTAAGGTAGACAACCTAAACATTCAGGCCTCATATTCGTTGGTTAGGAAACCTGCAGAACTCTGGTTGAAGAATTTCTGAAGCACTAAATAACAAATAATGAACGCATGCACATCGTAGTTAGACCTGTGGTGACAGCAGATGAAACTTTCTGGGCTGCGCTATAGTTACAGCAGGGTTTGGACTGAAATATTTTAATATCATTTACTTGCTAAGCAGATTTAGTGTGGTCTGTAACTGACTGAAATGAAAAGAAACTCCTTGTGCTGACATGCACACACTGGGAACAGCAAGCAGGGAAATTGTCCTCTGCACTTAACTTATCCAAACACACTGGCAATGGACACACATACACCAGGAGCTGGGGGCTGCAAATCCTGTGTCCAGGGAGCAGTGCCGTGGATGGTACCTTGCTCAGGGTTTTCAGGGCAACCTGATGTTTACAGGATTCAAATCCATCACCTTCCAAACATGTGGCCTAATCCTCAACCGTAAGGTTAAGCTGCTCGTCAGAAGTGGGATAACCCAAACCTGCTGAGGAGAGTGCGACCTAAACGGTGTGCTTTAGATCACTCTGCCATTCTGAGTAAATATATAATAACCAGCAGCAATATGCATTATACATTAATGCAAACCTGACGGATATAAATGTAATTTAAATAAATGTACGTGCAAACTAAACAAGTGATTTTTTTTCATTTAATAAAGCAGTGACAAATTCAAGAAGTTGCAAGAGCAAATGATGGTTATCGTTACCCCACAGACTTAAAATATTGATTAACATCTGTACTCTTGTTAATTAGGACACCACGTCTAGACCGAAATATCCGAAAATACTTCTGCTCTTCAGTCACTAGTTACCAATAAACCTCTAGATTCCACATTTAGCATGTGTTTTTATACATCTTGACACTGAATATTTCCGATTTTATGTCAGTACATGATTTAGGGTTTATTTACATTCATGACATTGATAATGAGATCGGGGGCGCTAAGTTACCAAAGTTGGGTTGGACAGGACGTTTTTAAAAATAATCGAACATTTTTTAAACTGAAAGTGCATGTGGAAACTTGTCATGCTGAACACAGCTAATATGGCTTTCAATAAATAAAGGCACACGGACATTGTACATGGACCTGAGGGGGAAATATAATGCAAACAAAGGCAGGATATTGGTCTTTTCATATGCACACATATGCACATTGGAGGCCAAAATTGGAAATTTACGCTAGATTACTTCATCAAGGAGTGCTGAGGCCTCACTGAGGGCTTAGCACTTCTGTATGGTGTGTGTATGTGGGTGTGTGTGTGCTAGAGGGGGTGTATTGGGAACTAATTGAATTTTTGACAATTTCCCTCCTGCAGGCCTCTCAGACACCCATATGACTTACACTGTGTCTGACTTTGTGGGTGCATGAGAGGTTTTGAGTGTGCTGAAGTGGGGGGCACTTAATGCACACACACACACACACACACACACACACTTCAGTGGGAGGCAGAGCAATGGGGACTGTAACAGGGCTGGCATTGGTAGGATTGCATTCATTTCCATTGAGCTCTGTGTGGTGTGTTTCATTGTGTCTGCTATTGAATATGCGTGTGGATGTGGGTGTGTTCATTTTCCTACACTTTCAGGATAAAAATGTAATGACTTTGTCACAAAGCCAGAGAAAGCTGACCTGACTGTAAAACTGGCTGTAAAAGAATAATAATAAAAAAAGAAATAGCAAAACCACTTTGGTAAAGAATAGGGGTAGGGTTTAGAATTAAGCTTAGAACTCAGTTATTACACTGTATACATTGCTGCTCTTTCACCAAAAGGGAAAACATCTTCTTGAGATATATCATGTAAAAATCAAGAAGACGACAAGGTAAAAATGTATTGTGAGATGGCACTGTTTTTTTAGAGTTAGACTTTTAACATTAGAACAAGTGATTTTATGTGTTGACTTAACCGTTCCCAGGCCTCTTTATTAACTCCTTTGCATTTTTTGCAAGATTAAGTTGTGTTTATTTGGACAGAAGAACACTAAGTGTAAATGGCTTTAAATGCCCAGTTATGTATTTCCTAGGGGAGTAAGCACCTGTATGTAGTATATATGATGCATTTATACCTTTTCAGGATGCGTCAAACACGTTGTAAATACAAGCCTGTGTGTGGCAGAGTATGCGCTGACTGTGTGTGTGAATGCTATCACTAGCCCCTGCTGGCCCATGTCCCATTCACACAGTGATTCATGACAAAGGTAACTGTGGCCAGCCCCCACAATGCTATGCTCCTCAGCTCCCAGGCAACAGGCACTTCCCCTGCTCGCTCTCTGAGCTGGGAAATACCTAATGAGTTTTTACGGCCAGAAATCTGCCAGAATTTACGGTTATTGTGATAACCCACGAGTCCAGCAACAATTTAGGCAGGCAGATATATTGCTGTTTTAATAAGGGCTGATTTAGTGTTATTGCTGCTAAAGGATTCCTTTTGCTGTAATTGTTACAAACCGCCCCCCGTGCAATTAAAACGGAGGGACTTGATGGAGCATTTTCAAACACTGCTTTGTCCATTCACACTGCCATTTCTCTCCTTCCTGCTCTTTCTTGCATTCTTGTATTTCTCTTTTCCATGACTTTCTTCACTCTGCCTTCCCTCTTCTTTCCAAGGTAAAGAGATCAACTGCGTTACGTTTTATAAATGCATGAAATGCTGATGAACATGCAAATCGAGTTTAAACTGCTTGGGTGAACTATCCATCCACCCATCCATCCATCCATCCATCCATCCAAAAACCCATTATCCAGGACCAGGTCGAAGTTTGGGTCAACTAGTTAATGCATATTCCTTTCAGTGGACTACGCCTCAGTGCCTGGCCAAGTGAAATCTCAGAGAACACTGAACTCAAGTTCTGCTAATTGGAAACTGAAGCTGTATTTTAGAATTCAGGGCAGACGCATTTAAAGGATTAAAGTTTTTTTTTCACCTCACTTCTGCAGCTGCCACTTTTTTTTTAATCAACCTGTTTTTGGTCCGATGCTCCTTAAAGCCAAAACATAAACTTACTCTACACTGTAAAAACAATCGCGTAAACTGGCAGCACAGATGCCGGTTCACATTTGTATCTTCACATGGTCGCGTCCATTCACAGCCTATTATTACTTAATTGCTGTATTATTAAATGACAGTATTTACTTACACCATACTACAGAATTTGACCGTAATTTATAGATTGCTTTGCCATTCACAACATTTTCCCCTCTAAATTAAATGAAACATCTGACAAAGGCTTGTATTTCTGCCAGTATATTAAAGTTACGTCTCTACAAAAACGAAAAATTGTTTCTTTAAAAAAAATGAATTCACCATTCAACCTGTCATCTTGTCAAGTGATTCATCTGCCATGAAAAATCTCTCATTAAGATGCCTGCGCACTCCTCTATTCTTGGCTTCCAGATTGTTTGAGGAAAAAAAAAAACAGTTTGACTTAATTAAACAAATTCCGCCTGAATAATGCCATTCCCAGAAGTGAAAAGAGGGCTAAGTTTGCGAGGCCAGCGATGTTTGTTATTCCACTGTTAAAGTGTTGGGAGTAGGTCCTCTTGGTCGACCGTGCCAAGCACAAACAGGCAGAGAGGCCCAGCACAGGCCACTTGGCAGCTTGCTGAGAGGTAACTCAACATTATTAGCTGCTAATAGGAGGGCGGGGGGAGTGGGGGGGTCTTGACGTTTTGTTTATGAAGGTTTGAGAGTGGACCAGGCCGGCAGAACTGATGGAGGCCATCAGATGATTTCTTGGACGCAGGTTTAAGGCTTATTACGCCTAATAGCTTTGGCTACTTAGGATAACCAATCAGTAATTGTTCTCAGTGTATTCTCAGTGAAGCTGTGCTCTTTTCAGAACCTTTATATTAAACATCAAACAGGTGCTTTTTTCACCAATCCATTCTGCTTAATCTTAAGACTTGTTACCAGAAATTTCAGTTCTGTTGTCAGCCCAAATAAAGGTAGTCAGACAAGATATCCTGCCCAAAGTTTTCTTGTATAGTTTTACACCATGCAAAACACCTAGTAAGAATCTGGGAGTTCTCGTGCATTGTTTCCATTTCAACTGTTTGAGGTTTGTGTGTGATGGCTACAAAGTTTTTTGTTAAGAGGTGGGTGTGTAAACGACTGTGCATTGCTCATGCACATGCACTGCTGTTCCTTTGCTTAAAAGGATTTTTCCAGAGGCCACCTAATAATTTGTAGTAGAGGCTGTCAGGGGGCTTGGACCTTCCCAAGATCTCCCGTTACAATATTTCACACCCTGTTTACAGGGCCGCTATAGGGCTAAATGTAGCTAATAAGTTACAGAAACTCCCAGTTACACTCAATCACTGTAAAAACTGCATTCCTAAACCATCAAACTCTCCTCAAACTGCACTAGTTAGTAACCTTAAATAGCATTGTTTATATGGCCTATTGATATCTATGATTTTTACATTACTTTCTATCATTGAATCTATTGAATCTAAATGAACTAGCCCAAACAAGTGGTTGTTTGGATCCACATGTTATGGAGTCAATAATAACATTGTTTAAATTTATAACAATGGTGGTTGAAGCAGCTAAAAAGACTGCTGGTGACAGAGTTTCTTATAAATGTTTTCATTATTGAAATATTAGGATCACAAATGCCTTTAAAATAGCTGTAGAGCTCCAGCTAAATGAGACGACCTAAAAGAAAGGGGCTTTCGAAGTGCTGTGTAGCCCTATATATTTGGTCCAATATTGAACTCTGAATTGGTGAACTGATTTCACAAACTTTGCAATTCTTTGCAACCTTTAGGTGTTGCTTTTTAAACATCATGGTTAAAGCTTTCTAGAACTGGAACTTTAGGACCACATTCTATCATAACATGAAAGTAAGTGTTAGTACACACACCACAACAAAATTGGATCTCTGCATTTAACCCTTGCACAAACACACACTGTGCAGCAGGGGGCAGCTATGAAAGAGCCCAGGGAGCAGTGACAGGGACAGTACCTTGCTCAAAGGTACCTCAGGGCAACCTACTGGTAAGGGGTTTGAACCCACAATCTTCCGTTTCTGTAGCCAACTCCCTAACCACTAGGCCACCGCTGCATAACATCATCATATCATCCCATCCCAAGTCACATCAGCCCATCCACTCTGGGTTTCATCAAGGATCCCAGTAAGGTTTCATTCAAGTGTGTGAAGGCTACAGTCCTTTTGTAGCTCCACTGGACAACTAAAGAAGCAAACTTCTGACAACAAATATGTCTTGTCTAACTCACTACATTCACGGTTAAGGAGTAAAACAGTGTAAATTTAGTTCCAAACCATTACTTTAAATTGCTTGTTAAACATAGTCTGAGTTTGGGAGTCCGGGGCTCGGTTAGCCAGCCTAAGGGATGAACTGGGGAGAGGAATGCCATCATACTCCAGGTGGATCCCCTCCGTTTGCGAGGTCAGCCCGTCTGGCTGTGCGTGTAATTGGTTCTGGTTTATTGCGATTGGAGTTTATTAAGACAAGCACGGAATGCCCTGATGTCAGTAACAAGAGAATGAAAGGGAGGGATTGAGGGAGAGAGGGAGGTATAGAAGCAAAGAGGGAGGGAGGGAAATAGCGAGCGAGAGAGAGAGAGAGAAAGAGAATATACTAAGTTTTAGTAGGGATAAAGAGACAGAGTGGCCTTCAGCTGACCCTTACAAAGGGCTGAAGCTTCTTCTGGAGTTGTGTGCTTGTACATAGAGGAATATTGTGTGAGACTGAGGGGAATGGAGGCTGGCTGCGTGTGCATGTCTAAGCACGGTAGCCTGTTTGGACTTAATGAGTGACATAATGAGGTGACAGACACTCCAACCTTTCTCTCCCTCGACATACTGTTCCCCATTTTCCTTCATTCGCACCTCCACATGCAGTCGCTTACACAGACCCCAGTGATTTAGTGAGCATGCTGCAACAGTCCTGTAAACACTGGGCTGCTGTGAGTATCTAATAGCCAATCTAAATGATATAAGATCTGTTAAAGTGTGAAGTGCAGGCCCGTCATGATCTCTGGGTGGGCCGGTGGACCTTACCAATAGAGGCCAATCTGACAGGGTTATGTAGTTATAGTTCATTGACAAACTGGGCAAGACACTGATTTTAAACACTACAGCTAAATGATTATATTCGCATACTATTATATTTGCATATTATTTTTGCGTGTCAAAACTGCTGTTGTTATCGGGGCATTGAAATGTCAAGCCAGGGTAGAAGTATTAGGGAGCCTTGCCATCCCTCTGTGTGGCTTTCTTTCTTGAATAAGAAATTGAATATGGATATGCTAATTACATGGTATTCTCTTAGTTTACTGTGTACTTTTGTAATTAGTGGAGAGCAGAGTCATATCTGGGGATATACAGTGGTGCCTCAGAGTAAAGTTTGGGAGCCCTTTAGAAATTCTCTTAATGTGCAGTGGCCTAGTGGTTAGGGACTTGGCCCACGATCGGAAGGCTTGAACCCCAGACCAGTAGGTTGCCCTGAGGTACCCTTGAGCAAGGTACCGTCCCCATCACTGCTCCCCAGGCAGCTTTAAATAGCTTCTCCCTAGTGCACAGTGTTTCATTTTCACATTAGTCATAAAAGTAGAGCCCAATAAGAAAATGAAAAGAAAGTGTCTGAGTCTCTAGAAGCCACCTGAAACAGGATGATAGTAAAGTCTGAACATGGGTGTCCCTGATTTGCCTAATTGTAACTTGGCTGGCGAAGCTCAAATAAGTAAAGAATGTTGTTTTCTACCCATTTCCAAAGCCCAAAACATCTTATATCAAAATGTTGTTGTGTATTTCTTTTGTTCTCAGTTCTTGTTTGCTGCAAAAGCTTTAATGGGTTAAGTTCTTGGATATGTTCTTAGATATGAGATATGTTCTTGGATGTCAATTCTTGTTGTGATACAGACGCTTTGGAACTGATATAGTAACAACTACACTGGTATTCTAGTCCTATTCAAAAATATATACCTGCCTATGAAACAAGCTGAGAAGCATGTCTATCATGTGCTAATCATTCCTTTGCTGTCGTTCGTGTCCGTGTTCATTTGTGCAAAAAAAAGAAATTCTCCACAATTTTCAGACTTCTAATACAGATGATCAGGATAAGCTACCAGTGAGTTCTCATTGGCTACAGTTCAACACTCTTTGTAGTACTTGTTATAGAGGTTGATTTGTCATTTTGTAAATCTCTTCAGCTTGTAAATGTGTTTACAAGCTAAAATTCTTCTTAAGTGATATCACAACATTAATTCAAATGGGATGGAGTTGGAGTAGCAGATGTTTTTTTTTTAAGGAGGGTCCATTTTTATCATTTTTCACTGAGAAATTGAATCCCCTCGAAGCCTCCCCTCAAACTGAGCCCTGGTGATGTAGTTGACTCTTGTCCAAGCCCAAGAGAAAGGCAAAGCCCAAGAATAAGACTCAACATGTGAAGCTAAAGGCCTTGTTACGAAGAACTGTGAGGAGAGCTTTGTGAGAGATGTTTGCAAAGCACAACACAATGGAGCTTCAGTCCACAGACCACCAAAGAATACAAATTTGGGGATATCATCGCTAAATCCCCCTACTGGGGCTCATTTGACTGAACTGTTTTCAGTCGGTGTTTGGTCTGCAGCACTTTTCAGTATTTTGGGACAGCAAAGAGGCTATTGTGGCCCTGTAAGTTTAGGTTCCCCCGGTGAGAAATGGGTAATGTGTGTAATGCGCACTATTTCTGAAAGTCTGTGCAGGCATCCACCTGCTCTGATGTAAGACGATACTTTCTAGAGACTGAAAGCAGACGTGAGCTGAAGAGCTTTCTCACTAACTCAGGGCCGTGGCAGTGACAGTCCAGAAAAAAAAAATGGTGAATGGATTTGTTTGAATTCTCTACAGCTTAGAATTTGCAAATAAATTATATTTCTGAACAAACTAATGACATCATGAGTGCTGGGTGTGATTTTTTTTTTTGCTGAATTTTTCACACATATTGCTGACATCATATTCCTGATGACAGCAAAAATAAACAGATTGAATTAAGAGCTGACACTAACGTTAATGTCCAAGGTTACAGGAGTAAAAGACCAGTGACTGCGTGTAAAGATCCAGGCCAGTGAAATGTAACTAAATCACATATTACACACAAGGGTTAGGCTTATGTTGGCCAGGATTTCTGAAAACTACATCATATTTTGGGGTGGCTCCTTCCTTAATTAGCAATAAATCTGTTTTGGGGTCTGATGTGATCATGAGTGAAGAAAAAAAAAATACGAAAACAAATGTGCAGGCATATGATTAGGCAGCCAAATCAGCAATAACTAGCCAAACAGTTTATCTGACAGGGCCTGGTCCTTGGATATAATACACTCACCAGGTGTTTCAGAAACCCCCCACCTCACCCCACACCCTTACTCCCCTTCCCCATTTGTGACATCTGGACATATGTGAAAAATGATGTATCAATAGTGCCCATGAATGCATGGCTCTATTTATTGAAGGAGAAGGCACAATAGGGGTGTTGTTGAAACACCGTTCCAAACTTGACCACGCCGGCCCCAAATGAATGAGGACCTATTCACAATGTGTTTGTCCTGGCCAGAGCCCCCATTTCTCTCATCCATCAACTAGCTTAAGTTTGTCACATAGCTGTGTCCTCTTCAAAATTAAATACGGGGTGAAACAGCCAAATATCATTCTGTTATGTATGTTTAGGATACTAATTTTGCTTAAGCAGTCTTTTCCCAAAGCTTATGGAGTCTTTCCCCCTCAAAAAAGTCTTATCAAATATCCCAATTATCCAAAACTAAATATTAAAAACCAATGTTTTAATAGTAAATACATTTCTATTAAACTACACGTGGGAAGTTCTAACTTGCTAAAAGCACTACTTTCCGAAATAAAAAATAAAAAAAGGTTTGTAGACAGGATTAGCCATAACTTTCATTTGCCTGGCTTGTGCCTAGAGTTAGATCCTAAAATTATTTTGCCGTTCCTTGCTTTACACTAACATGGACTTGTCATAATGGCACAGACTAGCATCAGATTAACCTGAATAATCCTTTGAGCTGTAACTATCATTCACCTCCCAGACTACCTTAGACCAACCTGGTTAGCCATATCTTAGACAATAGTCTTATGAAAACTAGACAATACTGTCAAAGAGTATCTTTGCCATTGAACTAGCAGATTACCCTAGATTAGCCACAGTGTAGTTTGGATTAGCTAAACACTTGCCCTTATCAGCCATGGAACTAACTGCTCTTTAAATCTGATCTGTAATCTATGCACAGTAAAGTGGTCCAAGTACACTGAGCTCTCTCATCAACAGCAACAGTTTCTATTTCTGCACAGCTACTTTTCATTGCTGTGATTAGTTATTATCAACAGAGGAACTGGTCGACAGCTCTGTATAAATATTATAAGAATTTACAGACTAATGGATGAGTCGAGATTGGACTCACCTGGACTAGCTATTCACAATCATGCACTAATCATTGACCGCAAAGGACTAGCACTGACTGGCTTAGACTAATACCAAGATGGCCTGGACTAGTCAAAGTCTAGCCTGGACTAGTTTTACACTAGCATGTACTGGCCATAGACTATCCTGGATTAGCTATAAACTACCCTGGACAAGTCAAAGACTAGAATGGACCAGTTCCCCACAAGTAATAGAGGAACCTGGACAAGCAGCAGAAAACAATTAATGGCATGAATACTTTTAATATGAGTGTGATACAATGATTCTTTTGCATGTATTTCAAAAAGTAAATCATGACCTACAACAATTTAGAGAAAAGTATAGATCAGGGAAATCTGTTTCTCTCAGTGATATAAATGTATGTCTAAGGAGAGAACAGGAAAGACTACCAGTAGTGAAATTGTGATGACCATTAACAAACCAAAGTAAGTGACCTATAGGCCCCAAACTCAACCAAAGACTGAGACATTCAAGTGAATGCTAACAGTTGTCTTTTTCATCAGTGCCTAGCAACGCTGTTCTGCTCCCAGAATAGAGCTCAGCGGTCTGTCTCATACGGCTGTGGCAAATTGTGATAGATTTTATTAAAAAGTTTACTGGAGTGACAGAGGAAAACCTGCAAACTTCAACGATTTTAGCCACTGCATAAATCAAGGTTGTTGTTCAGTCCAAAGGGCAGACAATTTATGAATCCCTGAGTTGAGGCCAAGTCATTTTGGCAGTCTGATCCAATATAGCAAATAAACTAAAGTCTTCAGGTCCAAGGCAAGCTAATTTATTTCTGTCAAAGTTTAATTGTAAGGGTCTTTTAGAGGGAGATGTAAAACACCTTGGGATCTGATATATGGCTGTTTTACAGTTGCAGTCGTATTACTCAGACTATATTATCTCAGTAGGAAGGTTTTACTGATGATGCACTAAAGCACTACACATAAGCCTGCTTGGCAGTCTTGCAACATTTATGTACTTTTTAAATAATGAAGCTGATGAGGTTTTGTTCCTAACAAACATTTAGGCTAAAAGCATTTTGGGCTCATTGGCTTGTCTAGTGGTGTGACACCTTTCAAAAATATGAATCATCTGAAATAAAGATACACTCACATAATAATGTGAAAAATTATTTCATGTTTCTTTTGCATTACATGTCGGGAACCTACCCAACAAAAGTGTGAAAATTATGAGATGAGTTCCAAAACGTCTTATCATCTATTGTTGTTGATGCAGCAGGAACGTATTAATATAAATATAACCTTGCGATTTTACACCTCTCTTCTTCATTGTGTATCCACAATAAGTGAAATATGTTAAATATAAACTATGATGAATGGTATTAATCTGCTGGTCCTAATGCAGTCCAGTGTGCTTTTTGGAAGCAACCCAATCAGCCTGTTAAAATAACCTAAAATGACAAAATAAACTACACTTGCAAGGTTATAGTGAGTTCCAAAACCATGAAACCTGGTTTAATGGAGGCTTAGAATGCTCCAAACCTTTAGAGCCATCTTAAATTAAGTGTGTTTTTCTCTGGAATGCTTAGATTCTTGTTGAATTTAACATTTAATGACTATTTTGTCAAAACTGAAGAATTCAGTGTTGTACATTTGGAATACTTTGGGTATTTTGTACAGTACAATACAAAACACATACACAGGGTCTTTTGCCCAGTATTCTCCTCAGTTTTACGTCTTGACCAATTGCCATCTTACTTGGTCCCCACCATCACTCAGTGTTAGCAAGTTGGGAAAGTGAAGGCTAGGATATAATTCCTAAGAGGACCATGAAGTGCTATTGGATCTTTTCAAACTGACTCTATACAAAGTATTTGGGAAAGAACATGAACTGGCAATTCTCTTATTAGTCAACAAGTGCCTCTATTTGTAGTTTTCATGGAGGGGCCATCTTGTCCATCATAGAAGACTGAGGCCAGTTGTGCCGAGGCTAGCAGCCAAGGATGGCTGTGTCTTGACTGGGGATCACACTTGCGATCTTACAGTGACAGGGCCAATCCACTAGGATTTTTAAGTTTGATTTCTAAGTGACAACCCTTGTCATTGCGAGGTCACAGCACAGCACACAGTGAACCACAATGAAATTGGACCTCTGCATTTAACCCATGCACTCAAACACCGTGCAAAAAGCGCCCAGGGAGCAGTGACAGGGATGGTACCTTGCTCAAAGGTACCTCAGAGCAACCTACTGGAGAGGGGAATCGAACCCACAATCTTCTGACTCCCTAACCACTAGGTCACCAATGCCAAGGATGCCTTGATAGTTCATTTCTAGCAATTGTTTATGAATAGCAGCTCATGACTGATTCACTATTGAGGTCTTTCAGGCTTTTTATTAATTACTTAACTAATCAGTGGTTTGTTACATAGTTAATTATATTTTCAAACAAGAACTGTGCATCAACTGCTGCGTATTTCTAACTTTTTCCAGTTTCTTTCAAAAATAATAAAAACATCAGGGAGATGCCCGGCAAAACAATCGGCATCGACTTTTCTTGACGATCAAATCATACTAACACACATCATCTTCTTAGAAATGCAAATGTAGTCTGAAATGAAAGTTTGGAAACTGCATTTTCACTGATTTTTAATAAAAAATGTAAAGAACAATAAAGAACAATTTGAGTTAAATTTAGCTTTAGTCATTGCTCTTAATAACTTAAATATAAGAGAGCTTCCAGCTATAACTAGAACCTAATCCAAAATAACCTTCTGAGGTATGAACCCTTATCCTCAAACCCTTATGATCAAATTAAATTTAAATACCAAGACACACTGTAGCGTAACAGGCTGGAGTTCCATGCTAAGTGGTAAGAGAGTCCTATCCAGACTTGTCATCTTCCAGCTTCCAGCCATTTTCTTCAATGTTTATGGAAACAGATAGATTTGCAATCGATCTTTGCTAGTTTTGGAATATTTGCAAAGGCCTGTCTTGTGGAGTATGTGTGAGCGTTAGTTTTTTTCACTTGTTAACAACGTTAGCATGAAATAAGTAAAACCACAGTGTGGATTCCAAATACAGCACTTTCACTTAGCAGTTAAAGCACTGGGAATAATGGTAGCCAAAGATAGTATCAGCTTCTACTACTGGCTCTAGAAAATCTGTGCTTGTAAAGAGAATTCCATTTAAGCTGATATACACTTCACCTTATGTCCACAAAAATATACAGTCATCCCTTTTTATTAGTAAATTCTGCTTGTTAAAGTGCAACCACTGCTGACACAGGGTGAAAAGCACTACTAATAGAACAAGATGCACTGGAGCAGACTCACATAAGCCAAGTCTCAGCAGGTGGGTTATAAAGCCCACTAGCATTAGGCGGTACAGAAGTGAAACTAGAGTGATAGAGCTCCATCCAACAACACTGAGATGATTTGGACTGGTTTGTGTGTGTGATCCAAAATCTAGTCACCCTATGACAGTACCTCACCTCACCAAAGTCCTTACAACTAAATGCAGTCAAATGCTTGCAACACTGTTCCAACTTCTGGTTTAAAGGCTTGGCAGAAGACAGACTGCCTGATAATACAGCTGTATTTAGAGGCAATGGATGAGCGGGAATCTGCAAACCTTTGGACATATTGTTTTGGGTGTCTCACTTTACATGACATTGATTATGAAAACATAAGTTACTATTCTGCAATATTATGATAATGGCCTAATATGAGTTGTTCTGGGCAGTTCAGTGTTATTTTGCCCTCTAAAAGGAACATTCTTCTCTTCTCATATTGGTTTTTTAAAATTTCTTTCGAGGGTGTCAAGAAGAGCAAGACTTTTATATATTTTCCATAAGGAACTGCAGTGATCTCCAAACCTGAAGATTTGGTCTCTGACTCCAGAGGTTAACTGGCCTTGGATACAGTGGTGTGCCAGAGCCAAACTTCTGGGTTTGGCCGTAATAATTTAAACACAGGTTACAGAGGAGAGCTAATAAGTTCCAAATGGGCGTCCTGCAACTTTTCATTTTTGTAATGTTTACACAGCTTTGCCGGTCTTGAGTAAGGAGGCTGTGGCTGAACAAGGTCTAAAGCGCATGCCTTCCCAACTGTCACTGAAAAGAAACCGCTTCATGGTGAAAGTGCTTCTTGATGTGTCTGTAACTTGCTAACTGAGTGTTTTCTTCAGCTTTCACCTCGCCACTGCAGTAGCAGAACTGAACTTGATAAACAAATATGATGAGTTTTGAGATATAATAAGAATGTAGTCAGAACAGGTACCGTTTTACAGGTGTTTTAGCCTCAGGTGTTCATTGACAAGTCATTTTCATATTTTGTCTACAAGTAATGTGATATTGAGCATAATATGCACATGATGTCTTTTTTCCAGTTTTAAGACAAACATAATTATGTATATCATCGCTGTCTGAATAAAATCTCATATCTGAAACACAGTCTCAGTAAAGGAAGGAAAATGTTCATAACAAAAACATGAGATGCAAAATGCTTCACCTGGATCTTTTTCAGGGTTTTAGCCATACAGTTTTCTAGTATAAAATCATCTCAGCAACATAGGCCTAAACAGTCCATAGAACTTCGATTGGCAAATCAAAAAGATTGTTTCATTTTACATTAAAGCCAATAATATATATATATATATATATGTATATATATATGTATTTATTTATTTATTTTTTTTGGGATGATACCTTAGCAGAATCACTAGGTTGTGCCTAAAGAATCCTGGTTTAAAGACACATGAGATATTTTAGGATGAAGAACTTCTTGAAAGTTCAATCAAAAGGTTTTAGAGAACACATTAAACCATCCACTCAAGGACCTTCTTTGTCAAAGCGTATATGAGTCATCCTGTATTGCCAGGACCTACAGAACTTCAAGCTTACTTCAGGCACTAACAGCTTACTTCTGACCCCGACACCTGGATATTGAATCTTGCACACTACTATAAGAAGGCATGAGCAGTGGGTAAGCAGTAAAAGAGCTGGTCCCACCGGCTGATTTGTGGTCTTCACTGGTCATGCTCTGTGGCTCACCGTATGAGCATTAAAAAGTGCAGGCCTTTGCAGTCTCACTGTTTTGATCTTGAGGTTGACTTGGCCCAAGCCCATTGCCCAGGCTGGTTGTGTTGGGGACCACTATGTGCCAACCTAAATATTCACACTCTGAAACCGTACCCAGACCCTGCCATCTATACCCGCTTTGCTTGCAACATCAAGGGTTTTTTTCTCAAACATTATTTTTGCTTCCTGAGAGCACCAAACAATCGGTCGGTTCATTGGTGAGCTGGAGTTTAGTGGTGTTGTTTGGAACTGTTCATTTTCAGAGTGACACATTAACTAAAAGCATCACCTAGACCTTGTATTTATACACACACGTTCAAAAATATTATTGTAGACACATGCCAACGTTATGAAAAGTTCAGTGTAACTCTGAATGATGGACCTCCATCAGAAACTCCTTACATCGCATTGTTGGCTACAATAAAGTTCAAGCACTGAACTAAAACTTTTAAAACAAAAATGTTTTTGTAATGTGTCGACTAAAATTGTGGTGTAGAAATTTGTTCAGCAACAGTTCAGACTTGAGGAGTAAACAGCAGTTTATTTACAACATGGCAATGCAGTTTTTTTACCCTGTAAGCAGAAGATGTTAATTTGATTTGAAAGTTTGAAGTTTATTGGGTGACTTAGTATGATTAAATATAAAATCACATTAAAAAAATATATACCTCCAGACCAAAAGTGAATAACATTATGCCATTGGGAAAACAGCATGGCTAATCGAAATCAGAATAAAGTTTATGTACCAAACAGCAGTGCAGCTTATTTCTGTCACAGTAGGTATTTCAACAGATGGTTATTTTATTGCTGGAACAAACCTGTAATTTTTTTGCATTTGCAGTTCATGTCTCCCACAGGACTTTCAAGAGACAGAAATCAGTAGTTTATGATCATGTTAACGACAGCATGGAACCATCTCTGAGGCGCTTGATAATTTTTCATGTACCAAATGATCTTTATTTACAGTTTATGTGTAAAAACTGCAAGGATTTGCGTAGACCAGTTTGTCAGTTGGTCTTGTTTATCACAACATAAGATCGTGTCCAGCTGGGTTTTTTTCTGTGGGTCTGGTCTATGATGGACTCCAGAGTAGGCTTTGTAGGGGTAAGTAGCTCACATAGTGGACGGATGAATGTTAAATCGCTAAGTTGCTAAGGTTTTTTAAAAAACTGCTCTCTCACTCACTCATTTTCATGGCCGCTGTCTTACCTCAGGTCATGGGGGTGCTGGAGTCTATCCCAGCTCTCACAGGGCAAAAAGGAAAGGAAACACCCTGCAAAGGTCGCCAGTTCATCACAGGACAGACACACACACACACACACACACACACACACACACACACACACACACACACACACACACACACACCTAGGGGGCAATTTAGCATCTCCAATCCATCTGACGTGCATGTCTTTGGATGGTGGGAGGAAACTGGAGCTCCCAGAGGAAACCCACGGGAACACGGGAAGAACATGAAAACTGCACACAGAATGGACCCTGTTTAAATTTCATTTAAAGTTCAAATCAACATTAACATTTGCAGTAATGAAAGTGAGGCAGTGTGGACTTTTATAGGTGTGATGAGGGTTTCATAGGTTAAAATGAAGTAAGCAACAAAGTTGCATGAGGTCTATAGTTTGGTACATAGCAGCATGCTGTGCTCGCTGTCACCCATGTAGGGCTTAGGGAACCCAGAACCTTGCTGTGTTTCCAGGAAGACTGGACCACCCTGCCTGCCTTTGAGGATGTAGGTGAGGCCTGTGATTCTGGAACATGATGCAACCACGCCCATCCACACCTTCTCTGTCCAGTGAGGTCAGGCCTAGGGTCATGAGAATGTGCAGAGTGTTGACCTAGAGCCTGAATTAGAAGCCTCTGCTGCCCTGAAAGGAAAGAAGCTTCATTCAATATGTTGCGATAACAGTGTGAATGACTGCTGCTTCCCCTGGAGCAACAACAATTGGCTGCATGTGGCTGGATTCAGTAAAAGTGATCAGAAAACTTCAAACAGGTCTTCAATCAGCCCTCTTGCTATCAAAATAGTCCTGACCCATTGGGGCATGGTTTCCCGGAGACATCTGAAGGTGTGCTGTTGTATTACCAGTATTATCAGCGACTGCTGTAAGTTGCAGTCACCATGATCTGGTCTTGTTTGTCCAGTACATCTCACAGATGCTGGATTGGATCGAGATCTGGGGAACATGAAGGCAAGTTTAAACATAAACCTAATGGTTTGTTCCTCAAACCATTCTTGTGCAATTATCGCCTGGTGGTAGACCAAATGATTCTGAAAAAGGCTACTGCCATTACATAATATGTTTCAGGAAGGGGTATGCTTGGCCTGCAACAAGGTTTAAGTTGTTGATACAAAGTAACCTCATAAATACCAAGACCGGTTTCCCATTAAAGCATTGCTCAAAGCATCACATTGCCTCTCCCAACTTCCCTTCTTTCCATAGTGCTTCCTGCAATCTCTTCCCCTGATAACCCATACACACACACACCCAACGGTGAATGATTGGTGGTGTGTGTTATGTAGTTAAAAGGCCTGATTAATCCTTAAATGCATGATGTCAAGTACAAAGATGTACATACACATGGTAAAAGATACTGAAAAAAGTGTGTTCTGAGTGAAATTATTTGCTGAATTCAAAATTTCAGGGAAAAACATAGAAATAAAAATAATAAATGTAGCCACTGTATACCGATGTTTTGCCAGCACCATTATTAGTCATCACACCAACAATATATAGACATGTTGCACTCAAATGTGTTGCAAAGTTGATATAAATGCTGATGGCTCTCGACCGTTTAAGGGGTTTTTATTTTAATATATATATATCGGCTTACAAAAAGGCATTTGCCTTGAGATTTGATCATCATTTTTGAAAAATAAGCAATTTGGCTTTCCAGTGCATGCTTGGAAATTTGGAAAGTTTTCTGAAAAAAAAAAAAAAAAAAGAAAAAAAAAAATCACTCTAAACATATTCAAAATAGATAAAAGTTTTTATTATTTTATTATTAAATAGAAATAATTTTTTTTTCAGTAACCAAATTCAATTTAAAGCATTCTAGTCATATATCAGACAGAGTAAACAACATGTTCGTGACCCTCTTGGAGAGTATAAAACTGCCATATTTTTGATATCAACCAATTAATTAACATATGCATTTTTAGTGCATACATATTTATTGCATACAATCTTGGAGCAATTTCATATCTTTTTAGTTTTGTATATTTGCTAATAAGCATGAATAAGTGAACATCATAAATGAAACTGAATTTTTTTAATCATTTTGTCACTCAATGTTTATGTATTTAAGAGGAGGAAAACAACACAGTGGGTCCCTAAAATTTGGAGGTAAATTTGAAGCTTTACAGGGTTAAGTGTGTGCAGAAACTACCAAGTAAGTCTAGGATGCAGAATATTGCATTCATATGGTGAAAAGACAATAAATCCACTGACGTCATTCGGAGGGGAAATTGTGGTTTGTTTTTACAGTAAGAGTCCACACCAGGCCGGTCCTGATGCCCACCCTGCCCTGGGAAGGCTCAGAGACGCAGGAAGTGCGGGTCACTGCCATGCTTTGGAGCTTATCTGTGGGCAGTGGGAGTGGCTCCTCACAGCTCTGCCCTGACAGCTGGCTGCCCTGGTCATTTCCTCCAGGCCAGGATATTACTCACAGCGTCAACACACAGAAGCCAAAACTCCACTCCAGCTCCACTCGCTCAGACACCTGTCCAAAGTCGGGGATTCCCTGGGATGAGCACATTGTGCTGGACATCAAACGACTGCCCACTTAAACAAAGAATAATTCTGTCTGTTACTCTGAGATTTCCTCTGCAGCTATTCAAACGGATTCAAACAGCGTTCATTATTTACATATGAATAAAATATTTAATACAGGTACTGGGAAAACAGTACTGATATATTTCTTACAGTTATGTGGAAGTGGACTTACATATTTGAATCACGTGATTTATTGCATTGTGTTTTTCCGTGTTTGATGAAGTACTGTATGTATAAAAACTGTTTGTAATTCACGCAGCCGAACACTGCAGAGAAATTCCAAAAAAGCTGGCTGCATCAAATATTTCTGAAAGCCTTTGTATGTGTGTTTGTTTGACAGTTTTCAAAACTGTCCTGACAGCGGCAGAGAAAATGAAAGCGAAAGTGACTAATTGTGAAACACGGCACAGCACGCAGTGAACCAAAACGAAATGCTTTCCCTCTTTTTCATCCATGCAGCAGGGGGCAGCTATTTAAAGCTCCCGTGGAGCAGTGATTGGAACGGCACCTTGCTCAAGGGTACCTCAGGGCAACTTACTGATCTGGGATTCAAACCCACGACTTTCCGATTATGGAGCTTAGTCCCTAACCAAAAGGTCACCGCTGTCCCTGCAGTAAAAGAGTTGAGTTTAGGTTTAGAGTTCACAGGTCTTGTAGCAGGCCTTGTGGTGCTTGAAAGTTTGTGAACCTTTTGGATTTTTCAATGTGTCTGCATAATTATGTCATAAAAGTATATAACCCCCCCCCAAAAAAAAATGCTAATTAAAAAATTCCGCATGCTTGTTTGTTTAATAAGGAAAATGATCCAATCATGTATTTGTGAGTAGCAAAACTATGTCAACTTTTTTTTTCAGTATCTTCTGTGACTTCTGTGTGATGCAATAATGGCAGCTTATTTCTACAGCTCATTTCCTTTAGCCCATTCCTCCGTTTAGGTCAACTACAGCTTTAAATTGCATCACATGAACTGCTAACTTCAGGCCTTTCCAGGCCAGTTCTATTAGTCTAAAAGAAATCTGGGATGGGAAGTGTTTTTTTCCACAACATTAAATGTTTTCCTCTTTAGCAGCTAATTGGACCTTGACCACAAATTCACTAATTGGAGAGGTTCACAAACTTTTGCCACTCAGAGATACATAGCAATAGCTTGGATTTTCTTCAATAAATGAATGTACAATAGATAATTTTTTAGTCTGACTTGTTTAGTTTGTCTACTTTTGATCACTTCTGATCTGAATTGTCGGTTGTTTGGTGGTCCTAATTTTTAGACAATTAAATCGGGAAAGGATTTTTAAAATTATTTTTAAATATTCAACAACAAAAATGAAAAAAAAAGGCTTTGTTCAGTCAGCGTGATATCTATTGTTATTTGTTTGTATATGTGTTGATATATTGCCCCTTTCAAAACAAAACCTTGTATTTCCGTTTATGTGATTTATTTCTTTATTTAACCATTTGCAAGCATCAGATAGTCTTTACAGTGTTTCCAAATTTCAAAATGTTTCAAAATGCAATGAAGATGATCAAAATACTACTTTTATAAAACATTGCTTTATATATTATATTGAGGTTATTATATTAAGATGCATTAATGTTAGGAAAGCAGTTTCCTCCTAGCAGACTGTCCTGCAAGCTTTCTACAATGCTCGTGCCAAATCCTTTAAATGCTAATAGATAATTCCATTTAAACACAACACACAGACTGGAAATTCATGTACAGTATTGTGCAAAAGTTTTCGGCAGGTGTGGAAAAAATGCTGTAAACAAAAAATGCTTTCAAATGGAAGTTATTAATAATCATTTATTTTCACCAATCAACAAAACGCAGTGAATGAACAAAAGAGAATCTAAATCAAATCAATATTTGGTGTGACCACCCTTTGCCTTCAAAACAGCATCAATTCTTCTAGGTACACTTGCACAGTTTTTGAAGGAACTCGGCTGGTAGGTTGTTCCAAACATCTTGGAGAACTAACCACAGATCTTCTGTGGATGTAGCTTCCTCACATCCTTCTGTCTCTTCATGTGATCCAGACACACTGGATGATGTTGAGATCAGGGCTCTGTGGGGACAGAAGAACTGATGCTGGTTTGAAGGCAAAAGGTAGTAACACCAAATATTGATCTGATTGAGATTTTTCTTTTGTTCGCTCACTCTGCATTTTGTAAATTGATCAAAACAAACAATCATTATTTATATTTCTGAAAGCATTCTTTGTTTACAGCATTTTTTCCACACCTGCCTAAAACGTTTGCGCAGTACTGTGTATATTGCATATTTTCAAGAATATTTTTCTCTAAACTGGAACAGTTTCATGAAGCACATAGCTTTGTTATTCTCTCTGGATTGATGGCCTTGAGAGGGTGTGTGTGTGTGTGTGTGTGTGTGCGAGAGAGTTTGGAAGAAAGCCATAAAGACTCTCAACAGCTTGAGATAAGTGTCCAGCCATTGAATTCCAAAAATTGTATCAGTAGTGGTGAGCATGCAGGGACAGGCGCTATAAGGTCCCGTGGAGTTTTCATTTAGCCAAGAGCTACAAAATAAATTTTTTCCGCAAAACAAAAATGCCCCTCGTTCTGACATGGTTTCAGTTGGGTATATGTGTAAAGAACATATCCATCAGCACCGGTACTTGACGTGAGAATTGCAGGGTGGAATGCACTGAGCTGATTTACTGTAGTGAAAACATGGATCTGCTCATTAACAAGCATCCTCATAGGGACCACACTGAAGTTTTGCCCACTGTGCTGCACACCACTGTGCATTTCCAATATAGTGATCAATGGGCTGGAGTTGCCCGGGGCTACCGGTCCATCAAGCTGGAGCAATGCATAAGGTCCTATAAAGAAGGGATTTGGGGCTTTTTACTCATGGTAACAGGTTTCTGTGACCTTTCAGACAATGGTGGTGAGGGCTGTAAAAGAGGAGCCGGGCCTTTGGAGGAATGGAAGAGTTATGGCTAGGAAGGGCTCGTTTCCCATAATAAACGAGGCCCACACTCATGAACTGGACCCTCCCCCTCTGGACTGATGTTGTACAACCCCCTAGACCCCTCATACACACATACTGGCATGACTGTTTCTTTGTACGTTTCTAAACACATTTAGTAAAAGGCTTCGACGAAGAACTGTTTTTCCCAAATAGCTGGTAAGAGTGTTTGTTAGCTGGTTCAAAACTAGCATTTCTAATGCAGTTAGGCCATAAACGGATAACATTTCCTTTAAACGTTGTCCCTTTCATAAAGGATTAATTGAACTGAATAAAAAAATATCTGTTTTCATTTTTTAATTGAAACTAATTTAGATTTCAAGCCTAATTTGAAAATATATGGCAAGCAGTGTATAATTAAACTCAAAATACAGCCTAAGGTATATGAAAAATAAATGTAGCTTTAAAATGTTGAAATATTCACCGCGGTGTTAAAGAATGAAAGGGTTGGCTGTTGATGGTCTTACGTTTTTGCAGGTATGACGGTTACTTTAAACATTCCAGACAAAGACTCCAACAGAAGCGTTAGTCTCTCTTCTTCGCGCGTGTAAAAATAAAATGAAATAAGAGGTCTCGCCAGAAATCCAGAGCATACATTAAAAATGAGGTTCATGTTTTAAAACGAGGCTCCTTTAGACAATTTTTTGGGCTCCTTCAGAAGGTCCACTTTTCCTGCTTCAGTCAAGACATGGTGAATGAATTTATCTCTTGAACACAATTGTTTCAGCAGTATTTTCCCATTTCACTCAGAAATATGTTTCGCTTAGGAAGACCAGTGCAATCTGATTTTTGACAGTTGAGTTTAATGCAGGATACTAATTTCCTGGAAGGGTGTAAAAGCAACTGCCCTCATTAAAGTATGCAATGTTCTGCGTTTCGTAGTTTCAGCTTCTTCTTTATTTATACTGCATTATAAAAGCAACAGAACATTCAAGATTGTGTGCTTTTGCCTGCCATCAGTAATGCTCACTCTTATGGTCTGCTGCTTAAATTTAAAACATCTCATTAATTCACAATTTAGAACCAGACGTCTTTGTTTTATGATCTAGACTTTAGTTAACTTTGAAACTAACACACTCTGAAACTAACAAATTAGGCTTGACCCTGACAACCTATATCTGATATCTGATAACCCATGTTTAGCAGGGCAGTGGAGGCCTAGTGGTTAGGGAGTTGGCCCTGGATCTGAAGATTGTGGGTTTGATTCTCACCAATAGGTTGCCCTGAGGTACTGTCCCAGTCACTGTTCCCCGGGCGCTTTCAATAGCTGCCCCCTGCTGCAAGGGGCAGTGGTGGCCTAGTGTTTAGGGAGTCGGCCACAGGATTGGAAGATTGTGGGTTCAAACCCCTTACCAGTAGGTTGCCCTGAGGAGCAAGGTATCATCCCCGTCACTGCTCCCTGGACTGCATGGTGTTTGACTGTGTGCTGTGCTGTGACCTCGCAATGACAAGAATAGTCACTTTCACTATATTTGCCCCTTCATGCACATCCTTTTGCCCCAGACAGAGCACCCAGTGGAGGCTGTGTCTCACTATTTCTCCATCACTGAAAACAAGCCCCCCCTCTCCATTTAGTCTGCAAGTGTGTGTTTATTCCTCATCGTTCCATTCATCACAAAAAGGAAAACCTGAGCCGAGATGTGTCAGAGAGGATTTGGAAAACATTTAAGTGCTGCTGCTCTTCTTCTCCTCCCCCTCTCTCCAAGCTGACTTTTACACGGAAACCTTGAAAAAAATAGGATCCAGCTGTCAAGTCATAAAGTTTGCTGGAACTTCACAAAAGCAACATTTGAAGATGAAACACCGCAGACTTATGGCTTCAATTAGTGTCAGCTCCGGCTCGAGCTTATTAAGGCAGCAGTGATGCAAATCGTTCGGAGCACCTTTTCAAACTTATCTTCTAGCATGGCCATCCGAGAACGTGCTGCACTTCTCAAATGGAGTGCCATTAGTGCCTCTTTATTACCCTACAAGCCCAGTGGAGAACCTCTTTTTCCATCAGAGAGTGCACAAAAACGTATACAGTGTACTTCAAAAAAGAATCTAATTATTGTATACAGATAGTTTGAAGCTGCAGTCACTGCTCAGTTGTGTGCTTATGTGCTCTCTACAGAAAATGGCCAAAGAATGGGAAGCTCTATAACAGCAGATATGCCCAATACCAAGCATTGGATAGAGGGTTATAAAGCTTCTTAGCATTTAGGTGTGCATTCTCTGGAATGATGGAGCTATTTTGGGATGAGCTGGAGTGGCATTCTTACTATCAGTTCCTGACCTACTCAATGCTCTCCTAGCTGAATGCAGTCAAATGTGAGCTGCAATGTTCCAACATATAGTGGTAAGCCTTCCCCAAAGGAAGCAATGACAGTGCTTGGATAAACCCCATATTTGAAGAAAACAGAAAATAATCATAGAGTGTCAAAAAGCCACACAGTGGAGTAATTTAGGCATCCAGCTTGGACAATGTTCTGACCTAACGCTCCATTACCTGTTAGATACATTGCCTTGAAGCTTTTGTGCAACATGTCGTGTCTTAGCTGATTGACTACATTTGAGGTCTGGTCAACGTGTAAATTCAGTTTTGCCCAAACTATCAATCTAAATTTACATTTATGGCATTTAGCTGATGTTCTTTTCCAGAGCGACTTACACTTCGTAACTTCAGGGACAGTCCCCCCGGAGCAACTCGGGGTTAAGGGTCTTAAGGAACCCAATGGTGAGAGTGCTGGAGGTGGGATTTGACCTGCGATCCCTACCACTAGACTACCAACACCCGAATACCCAAATATTGAACGTGGGCCTGTGCTAGGATAACTCGCCAATGTTTATGAGTATTTTGGCTTATTGTGATGCTGAAATGTGTTCATGCACCCGGGATCTCACACATGAACCCATCTTCCCCTTTTCCCTTTAGAGTGGTGTGGTTTGATTGTTTACGTCCTTGTGTAATTGCAAATTTGTATGCGACGGGAAACTGAGAGGTTAAAATGCTAAAAGCGCGAAGGCTGGGATTAAAGGAGGCTTCTGGGATTGTTTATCCGAGACCAAGCCAAGCAGAACGCGTCGAAGCGTTGAGCGTTCACATGGGAGCATGAGGTGGCAACACATCCGCACGTGATTTATGACTTTAGAGCAAACAGATGGAAGCCACGATTTGGCCCAGCATGGTGTCATGCAAGGCCCAGGCCTTCACACAGACAAAATCCTTCATCTACATGACATTGAGAAATGGCTACAGCTCCTCTGCCACTTGTCAAGCAAATTTTGCATGAAGTGTGAAAATAAAGTGATGATGACAAAAGAAATCAACTGAACAAGAAGCCAATCCAGTTTCTGTCACTAGGAGGGATTCCATCCATCCATCTCTCTCTATGACAGTTTTGATTCGGAGTTTAAGAAAAAGCATGGACAGTTAAAGGAAACAACATCAACAACAGCAACATAATAAAAATAAAAACAATAAAATGACGATGATAATGTAACTAATATTTCAACAAGTTTGTTCAATTCTTAGGGCACAGAAATCTCTCTGGAAGAATAAATAGTTCAGTTCAGCCAAAGATCAACAGGAGGACACCAACACACTGAGACACAAACACAGTCTCAGAGGAGAAAACCCAGCAGATCTTGGCAGGCTGGGGCATAAGCTGCATGGGGCCTTGCTGTTGTGGGCAGACGACACATGCTGCATAAACATTTTCTGTCCTTGATACAAATCTTATCATAAACACGATCTATGGTCCCGATGGAACTGAAAGCACACTTTGTTTTCTGCTTCGTAGAAAAGGTTGGAGGTATGCTGCCCTCCAAAAAGCGGGTGACTAATCTGGAAAAGCGTTTTTACATGTAGCATTCGGTTTTTTGTGTGTTATTGTGTAATTATTCAATATACTGTCTAAAATAGACTCTACGTCTATTGGCAAGGACACCTACTAGATCATCAGAAAAACAGAAAAAGGGAAATAATAACCAATGCCTGCTCTGCAGTTTGGGTTCAGTTTTGGTGGGACGAGAACAAACCTTCACAGCAATAATGTGACAACCTGCCACTCAAAAAAATCTGTCACAAGTGACACATTGACCAAAGTTAGTAACGAGCTTACTGAACAGCCTAATTATTGCCCAGTTGTTGACACTTATGTTGTGGTGGTGCTATAAACAGAGGGACACGTCATGGGGCTTTGGTAAAACTGATGCAGGGACTTTTGTCCACCGTCATGCAGACAACAGAACCCTGGATCTTGTTCACACTGGTGAGAACTTCTAGCGGTTTTATGTATGTGTGTGTGTGTGTGTGTATGTCTCCTGTGATGGACTGAAAGTCTCACCCAGTGAGCGCTGAGATTGGCTCCAGCAACCCCTGCGACTCCTTCTGGTTAGGATAAACAGTTTTCCTAATGGATGGATGGATGGATGGATGGATGTGACTAAAGCTCAAAAGTGTAGATGCCAACATGTTCACCATGAGGGGCCTTGTGAGAAGAGATTATGCTTTTTCCTCGCCAGATGACAGGCTAACCTAATCAAGGCTGTGAAATTACATGCTCCCTTGAAGCATCAATGCCTGCATCGTTTGACGGAGGTTGATGGATTTCTTGCAGAAGATATGATAACCAGTACAGAGACAAGCAAACATCTTGAATTGTTACAAAATGACACTTTTGGCTCAGAGCAGATCAGACCCAAATCTCCTAATATTGCACCTTCAGTGGAAATTGAATGCGGTCTGCCATGCACCCTAGAGGGGAAAAGCCTGGGATGAGGAATGTGCAGAATTATGCCTGATATGCTGTGAGAAAAAGGAAAACAAACCAGATGGTACCAAGCTGAAATGTGCAAAGCTGCCTCCCACTGTTAGACCCTGCCTAACAATGATGGATGAGGAGTATGTCAGTAGGGGATGTTTCCTCTCTGACAAAATCCCATCCTATCAATCAGCAGCTGGCCACATCACCCCCAAACCACTGATTTTCAGGCCTGCACTTCTTCTAGGTCATGTTCAGAGGTTGTACCTGATTACTTTTGTATTGGCGTGCTGTCTGTCCCTTCTCTCCCCTTTCTTACATCATCAGAGTTCATCCCCCCACCCACGCACTTGAAAAATATGCCGGTGTCTCGCTTGTCAAAGGCTTAGACCTGAGTGTGTCATGTAGGAACAGTAGATCAGTTTCATTACTCTGCATGGGATACGTGTAGTAGCATGCCTTTTCAGCACAACTAACAAAATAAATAGCTAGTGATTCGTTTTATTCACTGCCTGTAGAGACATTCCATTACTTTAAAAGCATCATGATGGAAGTTTATGTCTTTCCAGCTAGACATCAGGAGGAAGTATGATTTATGATTATATAGACACACACACACACACACACACACACACACACACACTAGCTTGCATTCCTGCCTTTGTGGGGCAGGAATGCAAGCTTTGTTTCTGTATAACTGTGCATTCAAGTGCTGCTGTTTTACACAGAAATGACACTTTTTCACTGAAAAATCACATTTACTCAATTTTCCCTGCAACCCAGACTTAATCCATCAACCATGACAAGTCTGTTAGTCATTATTCATAGTGTCACGAAAGAAAATCTTCTGGACATTTTTACTTTTTCTAAAAAAAAGCTGCACTTTTTGTCCTCAAAGCATTGTACTTGTGAGGAGCAGCCAGATATCCTACATAGTGTCACACATTTTCATGGTTTCGACCTGCCTGTAAATAGTGCAGTCTTCAAAATTAAAGTTGAAAGATGAAATTCAAGGTATTTAGTTTCAATAATACTTGAGGAAAATTCAAATTTCCAAAGAAATGCCTAAAGAACAAAGTGCAATAACTAAAGTATTTTCCAACCCTGTACTTGTACCGGATGGCTATACAAACTTATAAGGACATAATCTTTAGAATTAGATTATGTCTAAGTTCTCTCAGTTTTTTTTCCCCATTTGAGTTCAGCTCTGTTTGCACAATGAGATTTGAAAAAACCATGAAGATCTGAGCAATTTATTTGCTCGATAGTAACATTAATTCACAGACAAAGGCGTGCTGAAATCGTCATCGTTGTACGCAGGGTCCTGGAGACTTCTGTCGTTCTTTTAATCAGCTGATGAAAAAGTGTGAAGGGCGAAGTCTGTTGTGTTTCAGAAGTGATGTCATTCTTTTGTAGAAGCAGTTTGGCCTGGGAACAATCTGACATTGCTTTTTGGTGACACAAAGCAGTGATCTATTTCCTGTTTCCTGGCACCACAACTTGGTGCTCTCCCACACGTCCAAATTCCCATTCAGGCATGGTCTGAACCAAGCCGTTATTAATTACTCGTCAACAATAAACTGATGCGATATGCACAATTGTCCTATTACCCTTAAGTCAGATCATTCACCAGCAAGGTGTCTCAATCTAACCAGCTTTAAAGTCAATAGATGGTATGACCACCATTATTCTTTAACACAGCCTGAGCTTTCTTCTAATTTCCTTCAGTCTTCAGGATTGAAGAGTGTGTCACACAGGTACAGAAACCATATAAAGCACATCCATTACAGATACATCGTGCAGGTTAAAAGGTCTTACTTCTTTGCTACTTTAGTCTTGTAGCTTCAGTGTAAAATTAAAGAAGCACACTTCAAATACCAAACATGTCTTGGCTGAGTGTCCAGATCTGGGGTGCAAGATGTGAAATTGCATAAATCAGTTCTTGGCTAAACCATAGCTTCAGTGAAAGTGGCAAAAAAAAAAAAAAAACTGCAATAACTGAACCAAAAGCTTATCAGTACTTGTTCCAACAAAGCATTGGGGACAGCCGATCATGAAGCCAATACACAAACACACACGCACACACATGCATGTACACACACGAGCACACGCCGACATCCACAAGTCAAATCCCTTAATATGGAGCGCATTAGCATTCATGGCTTTTTCTGGGAAAGAGGAGTCATCCCAAAAGTTTTTTTCTTTTTTTTTTATCAGGGCCTATACTCTTTCAGGCCCTGACACGTCAGGAAATTTAGCACTTGGCAGGTCACAGCCTGCTGAGTGACTTACAGCAGGATTCGGCGATGATAAATTCTCACTAATGGTCTAAGAGGTTACAAAGTATGGTTTTTGAGCATGAGGGGCACGGGGAGAAAAATGAAAGAGATCGAATCGTTTATCTCAATGGTTTGGCTCTCACTGACTGGAATGTAAGCAATGTTCACAAAATCAAATCATACCAGTATAGTTTAGATAAGCGTCTAGTTTAGATGGAGGACAGTGGGTGGCTATGGGCCTCTCTTTCTCATTCATACCGGCTCTTAACCTCAAAATGGGAACTAAAACCAATTTGCAGAGTCTGACTCTGAAGGGTTAAATGAAGAGAGGTTAATTAATGAGGATTTTGTTACAGAAGACTAAGAAGAGTTTACCTGAAGTTTAGGCAGACAGTTAGATGGAGATATAGATGTACCACCCAGCAGGAGAACGCAGGAAGAGAATAAAGCGGGCTTCTGCTGAGAGATTGTTTTGCCATTTTGCCACCGGTGAAGACTGAGTTTGCATTTCAACAGTAAAAACATAAACACTTGAAATCTCTGAATATCCCATGAACATATAGTCTAACCATCATCCTAATCTCTGGAGTCAAAAGCTAGACTTGTTCCACTGTGTTATATGTAAACAGAAGTGTGCAAAAGTCTTGCAACACCCCTCATTTTTTATATTTTTCTTTGGAATTAACTGGTGCAAAAATACTCGTCATATTTAGTAGATTAAATTAAAAAAATGAAAAAATATTTTGCTGTGACCGACAGCTTCTTCTTCTTCCTTCGGCTGCTTCCATTAGGGGTCGCCACAGTGGATCAGCCATCAGTGAGAGCCTGCAAAGTGCCTAAAGATTCAATGTTCTAAATAAACCACTCAGCGTTCAGCATCAGCAGCAAACTAATCACACACCCGAAGGTTCACATGTAGGTCAGTGTGTGGCTTAACAAACAAAAGTCAATCCTCTGAATCTAGTTGGGTACAGGGACTGGACTGAAAATGAGAGCCAAAAACGTTGTCCTTCAGGAAAACATGGAGAACTTTTCTTTTTCTCAAATATATGGTCTTTGGAAGCAAAAAAATACAAAGCATTGTACTCGTGGGGTGAAACCGAATGTAACAGTGTGACACATTTTCCTGTTTCCACCTTGTGGTTAGTGCTGCAGTGTTCAAATAAAGGTAGAAGGGGAAATATGTGAAAGTATTTTTAGCAATTTTCAGTGATACTTGAATAAAATCAGATCTTCCAGTAACGTAGTATACCAGAGCGACAAAGTACAATGACTAAAGTATTGCCCAACCCTGCACTTGACCGCATGGATATACAAAGACCCGAGGACACGAACTTAACTGAAAAAATCATGAATTAACTAAGAGTTTAGTTTTTCATTATTTAGCTGAATTATTTTCTTTTTCAATTGAGCTCAGCTCAACAAGCAGCATATATTTGGTCTTTGGAAGCAAAAGAAAGAAGGAAAAAATATAGATTTTGCTCATGTTTATTATTTTTTTTATTTATGTCAAATATTCATACTTTTTACCACCCTGGGGACATTTGGTTCATGCAGAGGGACAAAGATCCCCCCTACCCCACACACACAGAAGTGGTAGCAGCTGAGTACTAGAGAGCAACACTTTTGTATAATTGATGTGTGTGTTTGGGTGCCATAGGGGGTCTCTGTTACAATGCCAGCCATTAAGATGAAGGGCTGCACAAGTACTTGGGCCTTGGGAAATCACACACAATAAGGCTGGAGCTTTGGGGAAACGCACACGTTTGTCTTCTGGCTGGGCAGAGGTGCTATTCTGTGGCCATGTTTGCGTCCGTCGTTTTTAACATATCCATTAAAGAGGAACTGAATGTTCTCCACAGAAACTGAAGGCACTCTGTTGATCCAGTTTCCCAAAAGGTCATAGACTGTTTATTCAAGTCGCTTCCTATTCAACTGACACAAAAACACAGCCGCAGATGAACAGCAGCTACACACTAATTTAGCCACGTTTCCCATACATGTTCACTAGAGAAAACTCTGAAGTTCACCACACCATCTACGATAAGCCTTCTCACATGCATCACAGAATGTGCACTGCTGACACTGAAACACTACTGTATTGTTGGGAGATGACTGCAGTCTTCCAGTGTAGATTCAAATGATCCAGTATTGTTGCCCAATGATGATGGTCTTCTGGCCATCACCTTGGTGTGAAGGGATTTAGCCTCTTTAGCTACTTCTTATCCACTTCAGACTCAACATCCATTCCCTGTGCTCCAGTGGAATAGAGTGCAAAAGAGCTCCTAAATAAAAACTCAGAACACATCATGACTTCTGGTTCCTATCATCATCACTCTGAAGAATTTAGACCTGCTGAGTTTCCCTAAAATTCAAAATCATCAAAAAAAAAATTTTGTTAATGAATTGGTGGAATTCTTAATCAGTTACTTCATCATGGTTGACTCCAAATCAATAGTTATTATGGGGTGCTGGTGGTCTAGTGGTAGGATACTTACCTACAGACCAAAAGGGCACAGGTTTGAAACCCAGCTCCAGCATTTAGCAGACGCTCTTATCCAGAACATCTTCCATGTCCTAATCATAGGGACAGTCCCTCCTGGCATCTCAGGTTTAGGGCTTTGCTCAGGGACCCAGTGGTGGTAGTGCCAGAGGTAGGATTGGAACCTGGGACCTCGTGAGCCATTGGTCCATAGGCAAGTACCCTACCACTAGACCACGTCCACACTCCAGCACTATCACCATTGGGTTTTTGAGCAAAACTCTAAATCCTAAATTTGCTCCTTGTATTCCTGTATTCAGGAATTGTAAGTCACAAGAGTGTCTGCTACATGAATCAATACTTACATAAAATTTATACTCTGCCTGTCCAAATAAAAAGTCACCACCTGGATTTAACAGAGCAAATAGTTAGATTCAAATTGGTTGATTACTGCATGGATGACTATGTTTCAGGTTATTTAACCCTAACTGATGCAGTGGGTAGCTTCTCATTGCTTAAACAACCATGGAAGACACATCCTGTGGTCATGGAAGAGATGTTAATCTGTTTCAGAAGGGTCAAAATATTGACATGCATCAAGCATAGAAAACATCTAAGGAGATGCTGAAATGGCTAAAATTGGGTTAAGAACTGCCAAACGCATTATTAAAAACTGGAAGTATAGTGGGGAACCATCACGTTTGTGGAATAGAAATGTCGGAAAAAATCCTTGAATGACTGTGATCAGTGATCACTTAAACATTTTTTGTGAAATCAAATCATTAAAAACAACAGCAGAACTCACGGCTATGTTCAGTAGTGAAATTAAGAGCATTTCCACACACAGAATGTGAAAGGAACTCAAGGGATTGGGACTAAACAGCTGTGTAGCTGTTTAACAGCTTCAGAAAACCACTGATCAGTGAGACTAATCGCAGAAAAAGGCTTTTAAGATTTACCCTGTTCCAGAGTGATGGGCGCATCAGGATAAGAAGAGAGGCGCATGAAGTGATGCACCAATCATGCATAGTGCCTACCGTTCAAGCCTGTGGGAGCAGTGCTATGATCTGCAGTTGGTCAGGTCGAGGTTCAGCAACGTTATGTGCCCAAAGAATGAGGTCAGCTGATTACCTGAATATACCGAATGACCAGGTTATTCCATCAGTGAATTTCTTCTTCCCTGATGGCACGGACATATTCCAAGATGATAATGCCAGGATTCATTGAGTCCACCTTACCCTCATTGAGAATCTTTGGGATGTGCTGGAGAAGAATATCGCAGCGCCCGACTCTCCCATCATCTCCACGGAGATAAATGTTGTGACATTGCAGAAGCTTATCGAAACGATGCCACATGTTCTACCTTGACTTTTGCAATTAAGCTGTTTCCACTCCATGACAGGCAGTGGCTTTTTATGACAAGAGAAAACATTTCGCCCCCTACACTTCCTGTATTGTATTGCATTCTGCCAAAATGACTGTGCAATGAAGAATATAGAGTTTTATAATTCATTTTTGAGTTTAATGAAAAGATGCAAAGATAACAGTCCATGTTTACATTTTTTTCATACCTGATGAAGTCACGATTGTTGGGTCAGTCAATCGGTGCAGCCGTAGTCTAAACATTACAGCACTGCATGAATCACCAAACTGCAGATGCAGAAAAATCTTCCTGCTCTTTCAGAAGACTGTGTGCCCTCTTGATTCAAAACACTATATTTTGAATTACAGACTGGCGGCTGAGTGTCTTGCGCAGTTTCACCCTATCTGTTTGCAAACAAACATTCAAACAGTAGCCTCTTCTACAGGAAGGAGAAAAGTATGGACCTGTGCTGAGCAAGAAGCTTGGCCTTCTGTGCCTGCGCTCCAACACAGGCACCTTTTTCCCACACAGCAACATCATCTCAGGGAGGTAAATTGCCAGAAATCCTGTAATCCACTGGAGAAGGATTGTGGTTCCACAATTACAGCGGGACTACCTTGGGAACCGAAAGTTGGCGGAGGCTTCGTCGCGGCCATTGGTCTGTCAGCAGCGAGAGAAATGAACTGACATCAAACACTGCACCTAGCAAGCTTAGACATGTCCAGCACACAATCATACAGAAAGGACAGCAGCAATGGAGACCGGGCCATGAGAGAGGGAGATGGAGAGAGAGAGAGAGAGAGAGAGAGATGAATAATCATAATTTTTGAATCAACAACAGAATAAAAGCAACAATAAATGCAAAAATGCAACTAATTTCAGATGCATGCAGAGTGATGAACGGAGCTCTAGATGATTTGGAAATGACAGTTATAGAACATTATGTTAAACTATATACAATTAACATGCGGACTCATTTTAAAAGTGGTCATCACATCTCAAGGCAGATATTTTGATGAGAAGCTATTAACGATATATAATTAATTAAAGGATATTAAGCCCAGTATTTTGTTTTTCAGTATTTAAGTATATAGTTGTTTCAGTGACTATTGTAAATAAGATATTGTACATTGGCAATGTAGTGAATCCACTCCTTCTGACACTTATGCTGAATTCTAGACTAAAGACTAAATTTCTCAAGTGGGTGGTTCTATGCTGACTAGTGTGTTCTTAAGAATTTGAGCTGAGATCCTTCTACAGCAAGGTGCACAGGTTGTTATGTTCATGTTGCTAATGCACATTGGCAGCCAAGCACATTTACTGAAATGACCAGGTCCACAGCTGTGCTTGTTTTATTTTTTTTTTCAAAACCACAGCCCAGTTAGCTCCTAGCACCCCCCACGACTGCCGCTGACCCCACGCCTGATCGTTTTAGGCCCTAGAGGAGGCTGAGAAACCTTCGAGGGCTGAGGCCTGAGGTCGCTCATTAGGTAAACAGTCTACTGTTACTGGAGGCTATTTGCCTGGCTTTCAAAAGCCCAGTACAGTGTAACCCAAGATGCAAGTCAGAGCAAGACGCCTAACGATGCTTTGATTTAACACTATGGAAATTTGTGGGGTGTAATATGAAAGAAAAAAAAATGGAAAGTCCATAATATTCTTGCAACGCTAAAAAACAAGCCTGTCCATAACAGAACTTAAATAACCTCATGATGGATTTTGGAAGTTTCTTTTAAATCTTCAGTCACATAAAGCGTTTCTTAATGTTTCTTAATGAACAATCCGTTCTGACACCCTTGTTTTAAGAGAGCATCTCATTTACAAACATTTTTTTAGGGAACTAAAATGGTTCTTTTACATTACTGTCTAAAGGCATCTTTCTTTTAAAAGTGACCGTAAATTACAGAAAATTGGGTAAATTAAACCACTCTCAAGGAAAGGTCCTTGGCAAATTCACACTATTCAAATGAAAGATTGCTGAATTATTATTGGCTTAAATGTATGGTTATAAGAAAACCTTTAACTGGTGTAGAAACTTTATGTTAAATCAAAATTAGTCCGTCTATGTACAAAATCTGTTTTTTTTGCTTTCTTTTAAAATTCTTGTCATTTTGAAACAGCACAGCACACAGTGAAACATCCAAATTACACTTCTGCATTTAACCCACACACTCACACACATGCAGCAGGGGACAGCAATTGAAAGTGCCTGTGGAGCAGTGATGGGGACGGTACCTTTCTCAAGGATACCTCAGGGTAAACTATGGGCAAAGGATGGAGGTACCTCAGTCTTCCAATCCTGGGGCCAACACGCTAACCACTGGGCCACCGCTGCATCAAGGAGTTGATACCAGTTGGGTGATATCTTTCTCTTTTTGGGATCTTTTTGGTCAAAAACTAAAATTACTTTTAGCTCCAAAAGAAGAGGCACAAGGAAAGCAATCCAGGGGCAGAATTGTCAGAAAAGGATGAACGATTAAAGAGACCTGAATGTCTAAAGTGGTAAATACTTGAGTATAAATAAAGCATTATAATCTGATACTATGAAATGATCCGATACTATGTGATGCTCACTTGAATGTTTTAACGCCCATGATCATGACATTTTGATGCACCATAAATGATCCTCCTGCCTGAGACATGGCTCACATAGGCAACATTTGTCTGGCTTTCACAGCAATTTGTTCTCAGTTGTGAGCCGAAGCATATGTTCTGAACTTCTACACACCATGTAGAAGTCTCAGCACTGGCTGGCTTAGTCTACAGATGGCCATTGGAGTGTCGACCATGTGGACTGATTGGTTGTTGACAGGCTGTTTATTTGGATAACACACTTATGTAAGAGTAACACTGAACAGCCTCAGCTTAGTCTACAAATTGCTCTGGCATGCAGGCCAACGTAGACGGACTGCGTGATAGGCTGGGGTTTAAACACTGCTCCATTTGAGGGGTTTTTGGGGAGCCCACGCTTGTGGCATGAGTAACGTATTGTGCTGGAGGCCATCAATTTCATTAAATGAGGCGTCGAGTTGTAACTGACAACCTACGTATTCTTCAAATTTTCACTGAAATGTTGTATGTTAGTGTTGCTGTTCAATTGGCGTTGATGTAACTTTTTTTTTTTACCTGTTTTCTTACATTTACCTTGTAGCCAACTGTGGGAAGCAAGCTTATAATACTTTTTGTAGTTTAGCCAGGTTTACGCTATGCTATCACAATGATCTTGGACATTACAGCATTATGTTGCTGTCACATTCAAAACGTCTGTCTTAATTGCTGTTTGAAAAGCACATGTGAGCATTAAACAATGAACAGACCAAAGAGTTGAACTGAAAGAAATAGAAAATGAAAGTACTGCGCCCAATACTTGGATGGAGCACAAATTTAGCAACTCAATGCAATATAATAAAAAAAAGTTATTTTGCTTCTACTGTAAAGTTACCAGGTTGAAAATACTATAGCAGCCATTTATTTTAAGCCTAATGTACCCAGACAGACTGAACCACTCTACAGACTTGAACAAAGCCCTAATGCTGAGAGTTTGGTGAGTGAACCAGTGGCTTGTGCACTACTAGAGCAGCTGCTTCTTATTAGGCCTTTGCTCTCTCTAATTATTAAAGCGCCCTGAGCACGTGTCCAGTGGCTGGACTCCAGCCCCAGCACCTGTCAGTTGGTTATTAACACTGTACACTTCTCCTAGCCCCATGCTACTCCTCAGCCTGCCCCAAATGCTCTCTCACTCTCAGCCTTCGCCAGACGCACACACATACACAGAGCGCTGACAGCAATTAGAGCATTAAGGCTCACTGGAGCACCATCATGGAGCTAAATACAGACCTTTACATGAGCCAATATATTTTCTTTCAGAGGAAAGAAAAATAATAGTAAAATTAAATGCTGGAACAAGTCTCAGGGTAGACAGTATCATTGTTGGACTGCAGGCGGGCTTTAAGTGACCTCACACTTCTTCTTATTAATAAAAAATGAAGCATGATGGCAGAGGCTATAAAAATATGGGGCTAAATTTAGTTAAATGGTCGACCACACTGTTGGAGACGATAACCCATATGTATCTAGAGGTATTACTCTTAATTTGCTGTACTATTCACATATAACATACATGTTATATAGTTTGTTAAATAAAGAATTACATTCGATTTTATGTGTATTATGGATTTGATTTCATTTCAGCACGGTCTACATGTAGTAAACTCCATGAGCTCCACGTCCCAAGCTTTCCCAGCAGAACACTGTCCAGAACATCGCACTGCCATCTCTACCAGGTAAAAAATATAAATAAACAATAATAACAATGATAATGAACTTTATTTATAGATTAAATAAATATAGATTTTAGTATAGATTTATAGCTATATTTTCATATATTTCGGTGCAGATCAAATACTTAACTGTTGTAAATAACTACACGATGATATTGCATGGGCATTCATTGGCAGTGTGTGCCAAGGCTTTGGTGCATAAAAATGAAATGCTTCTTTCCCAGTTTTTTATGTCTCATTTTGAAATCTTCAGTAAAGCCGCATTTGCTGTTCTGAAGGCTCGATTAGAGGGGCAGTCTGTCAGGCATTCTGTAATGTATGTAGGTGCCAATCCATTAAGAGCTTTGAAAACAAGGAACAGAACTTTCAAGTCTGTTCTAAATGGGACAGGCAGCCAGTGCAATGAAGCTAAAACAGGTATTACATGGTCTCTCTTTGTATGTGTCAACAAGATGTAATCTGTTTATCATGTTTTTTAGTTAAACAGTGAACAGGGCATTACAGCAGTCTAGTCTTGAGAAAACACACATGCTTTAGTTCTCCAGCTTCTTGCTGTTTATGGAAAAATCAAAATCTTGAAATTTTTATCAAGTGGAAGTAAGCAGCTTTTATTGCAGATTGTTTCTTTGCTGCTTTTATGTATAATATAGTTTTAAAAAAGGGAGTCATTACACCAAATATTTACATTTACGGCATTTAGCAGACGCTCTTATCCAGAGCAACTTACATGTCCTAATTAAAGGGACAGTCCCCCTGGAGACACTCAGGGTTAAGGGTCTTGCTCAGGCACCCAGTGGTGGTAGTGCTGGAGGTGGAATTTGAACCGGGGACCTCTTGATCCAGCGGTCTGTAGGCAAGTACCCACCACTAAACCACCACCACCCACCAAACTTTCCCATTTCGTCTTTTGATAGCAGTGCTAGGTAACAGGTAGGCAAGTGCTGGATCAAAAGGTAATGGTTTCGAATCCCAGACTAGTAGGTTGCCTTGAGGAAACTTTGAGCAAGGTACCGTCCTCGTCACTGCTCCCCTGGGTGCTTTAAAAAGCTGCCCCCTGCTGCACAGTGCGTGTGTGAAAAGCAGGGGTTGCATTATGTTGTGTTTCACTGTGTGCTGTGCTGTTTTACAATGACAAATAGTCACTTTCACTTGCTCATGATGACAGAGGAAGCATTATCAGACCACTTGTTCCATTGTTCAAAATGTATAATTTAAACTATAATAGTACTTAGGAACGACATCAATAGCATCCAAAAAAGTCAATTTGTTTAATTATTCTTTAAATATTAATTACAACATGCCATACCCTTTTATTCCTGCAGTTTAAAGAGACTCACAAACATGGACACAGGGAGTTTGTCCAGCTGCTTGGCTGTTTTGCTAAAATGCCACTAATTCTTACAAGCAATACGGATTGCTGACAGGTATATATTACCCATGTCATTGATCATAAACAGTGTTTCTTTCCATGGTCAGTTTCAGCAAAGCCACCCATCGGCCATGGCAGTGAGAGCCCTTCAACTATGGGCTAAACATCACCTCTCACTGGCCTTATGGCCATGATTCATCACGGTGTGCTTATTTGGGAGAAAAGATTGAAATTTATTTATTGAATGTGTCAGTAGATTAGCAAAACTGTCATATTGCAGCTGGATATAGTTCATTTAGCAGCCAGAGTAACTCTTAACGTCACATAAACTCCCTTCATGATTAATGAAAATGTGTAAACTGTGTGATATGTCTCATTTAAGCCACCATACATGTCACTGCACATTGCTTTACCTCTGAGTTACAAATCCAAAGTCTATCATTTATTGTGTGTAAGGACTAAAAGCCTTTAGCAGGTTAATATGCCATTAAAATGTACATACAGTATCTCACAAAAGTGAGTACACCCCTCACATTTTTGTAAATGTTTTATTATATCTTTTGATGGGACAACACTGAAGATATGACACTTTGATACAATGTAAAGTAGTCGGTGTACAGCTTGTATAACAGTGTAAATCTGCCGTCCCCTCAAAACAACGCACAGCCATTAATGTCTAAACTACTGGCAACAAAAGTGAGTACACCCCTAAGTGAAAAATGTCCACATTGTGCCCCAAGTGTCAATATTTTTTGTGGCCAGCATTGTTTTCCAGCACTGCCTTAATTCTTTTGTGCATGGAGTTCACTAGAGTGTCACAGGTTCCAACTGGAATCCTCTTCCACTCCTCCAGGAGGACATCATGGAGCTGGTAGATCTTAGAGACCTTGCGCTCCTTCACCTTCTGTTTGCAGATGCCCCACAGAAGCTCAATAGGGTTTAGGTTTGGAGACATGCTTGGCCAGACCAGTCATCTTAGTAATATAGTATATAGTATATATGTATATATATTTATATTTATATATTTATATAGATAGATATTTTATTATTATAGCTCCTGTACTTTTCTCCTTTCTCCTGTACTTGTCCCTCTTTCCTTATACCTCTATTTTTATATATCTTTTTTCTATTCTTTCTGTACATCTGTCACTTTTATAAGAGCCCTGTAACGCCCAAATTTCCCATTCGTGGGATAATAAAAGATCACTCTACTCTACTCTACTCTACCTTTACCCTCAGTTTCTCCTCAGTGCTGGCAGCACATATGCAGCCCCAAACCATGACACTCACACCACCATGCTTGACTGTAGGCAAGACACACTAGTCTTTGTACTCCACGCCGCCACACACTCTTGACACCATCTGAACCAAATAAGTTCATCTTGGTCTCTTCAGACCATGGGACATGGTTCCAGTAATCCATGTCCTTAGTCTGCTTGTCTTCAGTGAACTGTTTGCAGGCTTTCTTGTGCATCATCTTTAGAAGAGGCTTTCTTCTGGGATGACAGCCATGCAGACCAATCTGATGCAGTGTGCGCCGTATGGTCTGCACACTGACTGGCTGACCCCCCACCCCTTCAAGCTCTGCAGCAATGCTGGCAGCACTCATACGTCTATTTTCAAAAGACAACCTCTGGATATGACGCTGAGCATGTGCACTCAACTTCTTTGGTCGACCACGGTGAGGCCTGTTCTGAGTGGAACCTGTCCTGTTAAACCACTATATGGTCTTGGCCACCACTCTGCAGCTCAGTTTCAGGGTGTTGGTAATCTTCTTATAGCCTAGGCCATCTTTATGTAGAGCAACAAATCTTTTTTCAGATCCTCAGAGAGTTCTTTGCCATGAGGTGCCATGTTGAACATCCTGTGACGAGTATGAGAGAGTATGAGAGAGATAACACCAAATTTAACACACCTGCTCCCCATTCACGCCTGAGACCTTGTAACACTAACGAGTCACATGACACCGTGGAGGGAAAATAGTTCCCTATAGCTAATTGGGTGTTCTCACTTTTGTTGCCAGTAGTTTAGACATTAATGGCTGTGTGTTGAGTTATTTTGAGGGGACAGCAAATTTACACTGTTATACAAGCTGTACACACGAACTACTTTAGGGTGTTGGTGGTCTAGTGGTAGGGTACTTGCCTACGGACCTCTGGATCAAGAGGTCCCTGGTTCGAATCCCACCTCTAGCACTACCACCACTGGGTCCCTGAGCAAGACCCTTAACCCTGAGCTGCTCCAGGGGGACTGTCCCTGTAATTAGAACCTGTAAGTCGCTCTGGATAAGAGCGTCTGCTAAATGCTGTAAATGTAAATGTACTTTACATTGTATCAAAGTGTCCTATCTTCAGTGTTCTCCCATGAAAAGATATAATAAAATATTTACAAAAATATGAGGGGTGTACTCACTTTCATGAGATATTGTAAAAGGTGTGTACTGATTGGCTGCCCTGCCTTATTTCTCGTTATAAAGTGTGCTGGCATTTCTTATAACTTATATGTTAATAAGTGTGCCGAAGCTCTTATAGGCTGATTTTCCATGACATCACCAAAAATGTAGGCTGTTTTTGCAGCTAAGACCATATATGGACTTATAGGTAGGGGTAGTGAATGGTATGTCTGAAACATGTTCACGCAGGACATTAAACTTTTTGAGGACTTTCCATAAAGTCTGTCTGTTCTTAGGTGAACCAAACACAAATTTGACTTCATGTTGCAATTTTCTAGCCTACGGACAGCAAACCCAGCTAAATAAATATGTAGAGTTATTCAAATTTTAACACCAAATGTTGGGTGTAGGAGCCTCTCCCAGCTCTCGTACGGTGAAAGGTGATGAAACACCCTGCACAGGTTACTAGTCAATCACAGTGCAGATGCACAAAAACTCAGTAATGAACATGGGATCATCTGCAGATTGATGTTTTACTAAGTTACTTTTGTCCTACTTTAGTCAGGGTCTGTATGCATGAAGCTTCTCAGAATACGCTCCTGATCCAGATTTTGTTCAGGTCAGTAAGTAAGAGAAGGAGCTGATCCTAGATAAGCACTTCTACTCTGTGATGCTTTATGACTAGCCTTTGGTTGGCAATGAAAAGTTCATATTTATCACTTGTGACACCAGGGGGTTAGACTGCAGACTAACAGCACAAATTCACTGGAAAGAATGCAGATGTTAACTAAAAGATCTTCTAAGAGGTAAATACTACTGCTGGCCCCAAACACATAATTGCCTTTAATGCTTCAAGCAATCGTTTAAGCAATCCTGCTATTCTTTCATCCCTCACAGCTCACTTCACACTTTTCACTCCTGATGTGGAAATGGCTTTGGCTAATCTTTAAGAAAACAGTTTTAGCTCCTCACCTGCAGGTGATTTGGTAAAGGTGAGGAAGGGAGTGGATCTGGTAGTCTCTGCTGACATCATGGCAGCTGAAGCCGCAAAGCAGGCACTGTGTCAACCTCAATGTCAAGAGATTTGAGTGATACTAAGCGCCCGGGATAAAGCGCTCTTCCCTTTTCTAAACTTGTCTCTGTTATGCCGAGCCCTCAGGCTAAGCCTTCGCTCTGATGGGAAGAAGAAAAATCATTCTACTTTGCACCGCAAGCTGATGATTATGAGGCCAGCTCTAAAATTGATTGATCTGATTGGCTGAGCCATAACCAAGCATGCAGTACAATTCAAAAATCTATGCATACTGCATAACCACACTAAGCTGAATTCTATTCTATAAATAAGATTTTTTTAAATAATAGTTTTAAAACTATTTTTATTGAGTTCTTTAGGATTGTTATGTTGCTTAGAAACCACAAGCTACTGGTAATAAATGACAGCACCAGGCACAAGAACTATTTATAGTCAATAGTATTAATGACATGAAAAACTATATTTTGGTAGATTTTCCTGAATGATATTTTATTGCTTTTTTATTAAAGAAAAAAAACCCATGTTACTACAGTTCACAATTCCCAGATGAAAGAAATCACAGAGACAAGGAGACGTACTGCTTGAACTCAGTGTATATATAAAGAAATGTTTCTGAAATTCAGCACCTTGGATGTTCTCCCTTGGATCTTACTATTGTCTCACTGATGGCTTAACTACTTTGTGTCTGGCTCGTGTCCTCCCATTCTCAGCTGGAAAGTATTTGCATACGTTTAAGATTTCATTTTCTTTTATTGCTTTCTTCAATTACACTGCAACCTTTTAGACATCTATCAGAGCTCAGAGGAGCTCAGCGTTTCTTTTACATGTACAATTGTAATGTGGCATTTAGCAGACGCTCTTATCCAGAGCAACTTCCATGTCCTAATTACAGGGACAGTCCCCCTGGAGCAGCCCAGGGTTAAGGGTCTTGCTCAGGAACCCAGTGGTGGTAGTGCTAGAGGTGGGATTTGAACCTGGGACCTCTTGATCCATAGGTCCATAGGCAAGTACCCACCACTAGTGACATTTAATGGAAAAAAATGAGACGTGTCCTCACTGAAAGACATCATAGGGGTTAAGGGTGCTTTATTCTGCTTTGTCCTCCGACATCTCTGGTTCTCTGCGGTGCATGTTGTGGCACACTATAATATATCCGCTTAAAATGAACGTCTTATTCATCCTGCACATGCTAAACTGATACTGATTTCAGTATTTGATTGTGTGAAGTTTTTTCAATACCTTTACATCTAAACATATTTATACTTAATGTGCACTTTATTAGAAATGCCTTGTACTTCCTCTCCTAAATTCACCCTCACTCAATGGCGTTCATTGCCGGTCAGTCGGGGAGCACAGGGCTGCAGTTGACAAGAGGTTATTTTGGTGGTGGATCATTCTCAGCACAGCAGTGGTCCTGAGATGGTGGTGTTTGTACATGTATGAGGTACAACAGTATGGCTGGGGTTATTAGACATCAGGGTCACTGTTTACTGAGATTGGTCTGGGGAGACTATACGGTCGGATATTGAAACCTTCATTATGGACTTGAGGATTGCTTCATCTTCAGGTTATGGGAAGTTGCAGTATCTAGGTGGGCCTACATGAGTGTGTAGACACTATTAGAAATACCATTCCGTTCCATTGCAGTGGTCATGTGTGCAACTTTTATAAAGAAAAATGACCATCTCTGTGTAATGGGTAGTTGGCTCCTACTAGACTGAGTGATTGTAATTTCAGTGAGTGACAGCAGCTGAGGCAGCCTTGCTTTTTCACTCATGCTCTGTGGATATAATATGCCTAGTCATAACTGCTGCTCAGCAACTTTACTCTTCTTCTTGAGTTACTCAGCCCCAGGACATCAGGCTGGCAAAGAGTTGTCAGCTGGCACAAAAAGCCCATGCCCAGAATAGCGGTGGTTTTTAATAACCATGTTCAAACTACGTGGGGTATGTTATTAGAGTAAATTACCTACCCGGACCTTCCAATGGACTGTTTGGGTGGGCAAGGATGGCCACCCATGAGTGGGCGTATTAAAAACGGCAGCTTGTTTATTCTGAAATGGAGGATGGCCATTTTAGCATGATGAATGAGCCTCTAAGACAGTCACATAGAGCTTTGGAGTGAGCAGAGACTGGCATCTGTTCAGCCCCACACCCCTCCCTTCTCTCTCTTTTTTCTCTTTCTCTTTTTTTTGCTAAAGCTCCCATCATGTCAAAAAGAAAGAAAAAAGAAACTGACCTTTTTATTTATTTAGAAAAATAATTTTTTATTCCCAACTGCTAAACAGTTTTCATTGCCAGTACATTTCAATTAATAAGAAATGTGTCGCAGAGTGGCAAAAAAAAAACCCCAAAAAAGCCCACCAGCTGATTAAAACTGGGCCTGAGATCTACTAACGGGGACAGGTTTGAGATAAAGTGATAGTTTGGTGAAAATACAATTTCAAATTTGATTCATTATCTAGGAGAAAATGTTCTTGTGTATAGAAAACAGTATATCATACACTGTCAGAACGCTCCTAAGCTGGTCTACTAGAATGAGTGAGTGCAGTTTGATGGAAGTGTGGGATGATCCAAGCAAGTTATTTGCAAAAGTTTGGTTAAGAGTTTGTGTTCTGTTGTTTTTTTTTCTTGCTGAACCATCATTTTAATGGCCACAATTCAGACCTGGTCCATAAGGCTCTGGTGTGAGGTCATGCCATTGAACAGGTCCTGAGGGAGCTGATGGTCTCAGCAGATCCTGGAGTAGATTCAGGTTGTGCAGCCTGGGGAAAAAAGTCTCTCACAAGTTTACCACCCTAGCCTGGCCCCCTGATATGTGTTGTGGTGGGACTGCTGATTGGAAGTGGCAGTTTAACAAGAGAGCTTTCCCCACAGGCTCAGGAGGCCATTCGATCGTTTTCACGAGGCCTGCAGCTCTTCCCTTCCCATTTAGATTACAGCCCTGCAAAAATTTAGGTCACACCATGAAGAAATCTCCCCCCATTCGATAATGGAAGAGGAAAAAAAAGTGTTCTTACTGGCTGTGCTCAAAGAACTAGCCGTCTGGGAAGATAACTTATTTTAAAGCAACACGGACAAGGCTAATTAACATTGTTGATTCAAAATTGAAGGTGCTGTTATGCAACAATCTGTGTTAGGGTAATTTGTACCAAATGGCTCAGGTTTCTCTTATAGGTCCAGGCAAAGATTGCAAATTAGGAGGGGCCTAGGATGTAGGGGGGCAGGGCTTGGGAGGGGGGATTGTGGTCATACCAGGGAGTATTTGCTCAACAAGTCCCCGATGACAGAGCAGACAAGGTAAGCTGCCCAGATCAGGGAACAATAGGTCCCTTGCAGCTCCTTGTCGCAGTGAATGTAGTGCTGGGAATCGGCCGTGGGGCCGAATAATGTAAGCTGATGCTGGATGGCTGGATATCCAACTGGGTCAGTGGCCAGGGGCCCAAACACCCCAATCCATTGCCACCTATCTCTAGAACCAGAGGCGCAGCCAGGGGTGATTCAATTATGAGCCCAGTTCTTGTTAAAGCTGAACTCCCATGTTTCCCATTTGGAAAACCATAAAATGTCCATCTTTCATTGCCTTTAACAGTTTAAATTTTAACAGCTTTAAACAGTTCCGGAAAGCAGAATCCATTTTTTGGGGGGCCTACAATAGAGGTTACCAAAGGAAAAAAACATTTTTGCCTGTACGCACAGTTTCTTATCTGAATCCAAAAACATACCCACCTCTGTTGAGGACTTGCCTTCTTTTTCCATCAGTATCTGTGTAAATGGGCAGGGTTCTCTGGACAGAGAGGAAAATGTTACTGTTCAAATGATCAAGGCCGCTAATGGTGATTCTCCAAAAAGAGAGATTTTGACAAAAAATAGATATAAGGTACTTCTGACCCAGACAAAAATTATTCTAATTTAATGAAGGCCTTTAGTCTTGGACGGGACGGTTCTTGGACTGGACGGGTCTTTAGTCAGATGGAAGGTAAACAGGAGGGTTTGTTGGCGAATCTGAGCAACTTCATTATGACGTCTTCATTATGATCTCTTCAAAATGTCAAGAGGAGACACATGTGAGACTTCAGAGGTCTTTATTAGGACAGTTTTTCTTTATCTGCTCACATTGTTGACACTACAGAGACACTGTGCAGGTCTCTTATGTAGACATTTTCTTACTAAGGGGTGGTTTAATAATAACAAAATGATTTGATATGTACTTATAATGTTGACAACCATGTTTACATGGTTACAGTATGACTCAGCTGACAATGGAACTGAAGGAAAGTTCTGTCATCATGGATTAGTAACTTTTCTTTGGTGTAGCACTCTGTGAATTTGAAAAAGCTCCGTATTAAATTAATGGTGAGAATGTTTCTTCAAAAAGCTGGGCCCTGCATAGACATAAACATATCAGGCCAGATGTCAAAAACTGTCATTACATGTCAAGACAAATGTCATGAACTATCAGAGTTCAGTAAAATAGCATCAATCATGTTATCAGTGATTGTCTTGACAGTTGATTAATACTGGCAGTCACTTTAAAGTCATAATAATAAAGATCTCTGACAGCGGCAGAGATCTAGTGGTCTTAGGGAGTTGCCCTCGCATCGGAAGATTGTGGGTTCAATTCCCTCACCAGTAGGTTGCCCTGAGGTACCCTTGAGCAAGGTACTGTCTCCGTCACTGCTCCCCGGGCGCTTTCAATAGCTGCCCACTGCTGCACGGTGTTTGTATGGGTTAAATGCATAGGTCCAATTTCGTTGTGGTTCACTGTGTGCTGTGCTGTGACCTCGCAATGACGAGGGTTGTCACTTTCACTTTCACTCTGAAATGATATGGCATGATTACCAAACATAGTAATATAACACTGTTATATAGGAGCAGTAATCCACCCACTAGAGATGCACAAGCCAGTGTTTCTTTGTGCCAATCCCAAGCCTGGATAAATGGGGAATGGGGTTTTGTCAGGAAAGGCATCCGGTATAAAACTTTTGGCAAATCAACAACAAAACAGATTTCCAAACCAGATTGGTCGAGGTCCGGGTTAACAACGACCACCACCAGTACTGTTGGCCAACAAGGTTATCATGTTATCTTTTCTGAAGCAAGAGTATGTCAAAAGTGTTTTGGAAGTGAAGAGAGTGTCAGATAAGGTGATGAGTTTGAAGCTGGAAGTTGAAGGTATGATAATGAATGTCGTTATTACTTACTATGTTGGTTGTGAGATGGAGGAGAAAGAAAAATTCTCAAGTGTGTTAAATGAAGTGATAGAGAGCGTACCCAGGGGAGAGAGAGTGATGATTGGTTCAGACTTTAATGGACATGTTGGTGAAGGGAACAGAGGTTATGAGGAGATGATGGGTAGGTGTGGTGTCAAGGAGAAGTATGCTGAAGGTCAGATGGTTGTAGTTTTTTTTGTAGAATGGAAATAGCTGTAGTAAATTCTTATTTTAAGAAGGGGGGGCACAGGGTGATGTATGAGAGTGGAGGAAGATGCACACATGTAGTTTATATCCTTTGCTGGAGGGTCAGTCTGAATGAGATTGGAGACTGCAAAGTAGTGGCAGGGGAGAGTGTAGCTAAACAGCATAGGATGGTGGTGTGTAGGATGACTTTGGAGGTCAAGAAGAGGAGAAAAGTGAGGGAAGAGTTGAGGATCAAATGCTGAAAAAGCTGAAGAAGGAAGACTGCAAGGTAGATTTGAGGCAGGGCACTGCTGGGCAGTGCCTATATTGCTGGGCAGAAGAAGGAGAATAAAGAAACCTGGTGGTGGAACCCCGAAATCCAGGATTGTATGAAGAAGAAGCAGGCAAAGAAAAAAATAGTAACTGAGGGAAAGCTCAGGTTGAAGGTTTTGGAGTCAAAATTAGAGAAGCAAGGTTGTATTGGTTTGGGCATGTTCAGAGGAATAAATTGCGAGAAGGATGCTGAGAATGGAGCTGCAAGGAAAGAGGAAAAGAGGAAGGCCAAAAAGGAGGTTAATGCATGTTGTTAGAGAGGATATGCTGGCAGTTGGTTTGAAGAAAGAAGATGGACAGGATGGAGGACAGGAAGAGGACCGGAAGAAATGGAGATGGTTGATCCACTTTGGAGACTCCTAATGGGAGCAGCCAAAAGAAGAAGAAGAAGAAGAAGACTTTTATATTGGAGCAGTGGTGACCTAGTGGTTTGGGACTAAGCTCCATAAATATAAGGTTGTGGGTTTGAGTCCCAGGCCAGGAGGTTACCATGAGGTACCCTTAAACAAGGTGCTGTCCCCAGCACTGCTCCCCAGGGCTGGATGTGGCTCCCTCCTGTTACGCTTTGTGTGGGTTGAATGCAGAGAAGAACTTCATTCTGGTTCACTGTGTGCTGTGCTGTGGACTCACAGTGACAAATAGTCACTTTCACTTATATAAACCATCACAATCTGTCATGACAGAATATGACATCTGCCCTGGCACATATATGGCATGTGAAACATATTTGCCATTTTCTTATGAAAACATCACATTTATAAGTAAAAGTTTTTATAAAATTATATATTTTATGAAAACAGCAGGTGCTTCTTAGGGCAGCGGTGGCCTAGTGGTTAGGGCATCAGCCACATGATCGGAGGATCGGGGGTTCAAACCCCTTCCCAATAGGTTGCCCTGAGGTACCCTTGAGCAAGGTGCCGTCCCCATCACTGCTCCCTGGGTGCTTTCAATAGCAGCCCACTGCTGCACATGGGTGAAATGCAGAGAGCAAATTTTCCATTTGTGGGATTATAAATATAGGATTATTATTATTCTTGCATCGTGGGAAGATTTCATTAAGCACTGACCAATAAAAATGCTTCACTCTTTCAAAGTTTGATCACAGCAGAAATAAGCATTCATGCTGGTGGTTAAAAAAGAGGACAGGTATGAGCACACACTCATTGTGGCAGTTGTGGTTACCTGCTGGTTTGGAAACACACTCTCATCATTGAGCTTCTCTAATCCCCTGGTTGCACAGGGAGGGGGCAGAGACACTCAATCTGCCTCTGTGTTGGCCAGTGGGATTTCCCTCTTTAATTAATTCAGGATTTGTCCGAAGAGCAGAGGTCAGATGTGAGGAGAAACTCAGGATTGATTTTCTCATGTTCGATCTCGGGGCCCATTGTGCACCATGCAGAAAGGCAGCATGTGTATTTGTGTACTTGTGTGTGTCCCTGATAGTTACTGCTGATAAATCCAAATGAGTGAGCGCACCGAGGCTAAGGGAAAGCCTTTTCACTGAGCAGACCTTTACACTCTGACAAAAGCACATCAGATACCCAATGTGAAATACAGAGGAAACAAACTCTCTCTATATAAGAACACTCTTTCAGATCTTGGGCATGCAGTTCCATGCACTAAAATGTTTACTTTATTCAACCCATCTAATGCATAACAACACTTCCGAGTGCTTGATTCATCTGTAAACTTACCGCAGTGGTCCCATCAAGGATTAAAAAAGGTCACGGTTTCAGGATTGTTTCAAATAAAGTTTCAAAAGAGCTAATGCACATTGAGATGTTGCATTACAGGTATCATATGTATCACTCATCTTTATAAAAAAAAGACAATATGATAGAAGCACTACATGTGTCTAAAAAATGCACATGTGTTGTTTGGTGTGAGACATGCACTTCTTCCATGATGGAACTGGGAAATCTAATCTGATACTGGATCGGGTTGTAAAGTTTTATTGAGCCTGTTATATAGCAGCTTACATAATTATACCAATATAACTGATGGAAACCTACGAAATTACATTTACAGCATTTTAGCAGACGATCTTATCTAGAGTGACTTCCATGTCCTAATTGCAGGGACAGCCCCCCTGGAGCAGAGCAACTCCGGGTTAAGGTTCTTGCTCAGGAACCCAAAGGTGGTAGTATCCTAAAGTATCCTACCACCAGACCACCACCACCCCTTAAGTGTTCACTATTAACCCCTTAATCTATATTAGGACAATTAATTCGTTTGACAAATACAGCGTGGTATATTGTTCCAACCAGTTATCGCTACATCCCTAATTGGTGTGATGTGTCGCTGCTTTTCCTGGAATCTTTCACGCAGGTTAATTGCCATCAGGACTAAACGGGATGTGTCCTATAAACGCTTCCTGTTTATGTGACCCGTGGCGGCCTTCACTGACACATCAGACAGAGCATGCTGCTGCAGGTCGGGGGTCAAAGCTATCACCGACGCATGCAGGACAGGGCTGTGTGTTACTGCCGAAACTGAGCTTCAAGATCACAGGACTGCACCTTGCAGGGGCCACCCACCATCCAGCCTGCTGATTTACTCCGACATGCCTTTTGTTCAATTACACAAGGAAACAGGTGTTGAGGTTACAGTTACAGGACCATCTACATCCCTTTTTAATTAGACTGAGTTATGGCCTTGGGCATAAATGGCTATTCTTTTACAGGGCTGATAAATTCTTGGAGTGTCAAAGAACAGGGCCACTGACAAACTGACACTGACACATCCAGTGGTCGTTCAGGTTCTCAGGCCCTTCCCCAGGTCTGCGTAGTGTTTCACAGGCTCTCAAGGTCACCTATTTTTTGAGGGTCCTTGGTGGCTCACATATCCTCCATGTTAATGTTGCCTGTCATCAAGCTCCCCAGTCCAACTGTGACCTGTGGAGTTTTTGCCCTCTGTACTATGCTTCATAGTCAGCCTTTGGAGCCTTTGGCACAAAAAATCCCTCCTTCCAGCTCTCTAACTCACATTAATCCTGACAGGCTGCAAACAGCAACCCCTCCACAGCGCTTCCATGGATCACCTATTAAGGGAAACGTTCGAAGTTGGGGGGGATCAGAGGAAATGTAATAAAACATGGCAATGCAAATATACACAGCAAGCACATAAAGTTTCCTTAGTGGGCCATAGATGGGGGTGGGGTTGTGGGGTGTCGGCGCTGCCCAGTAAATCACAACCGTTTCTCGGAATTCATTTAATGTGCAGGAGGTATAGAACTGTGTAAAAGTCTTAGGTCATTTAACACTATTTATCTCAGTAGTGGGGTAGCGGTGGCCTAGCGGTTAGAGACTCGGTTCCAGGATCAGAAGGTTGTGGGTTTGAATAGACAAGTAGGTTTCCCTGAGGCACCCTTGAGCAAGGTACTGTTCCCTTCGTTGCTCCCTGGGTGCTTAAAATAGCCCCCCGTGTGTACGGGTGAAAAGCAGAGGGTGTGTTTCATTGTGTGTTGTGTTTCACAACGACAGATGGTGAGCATTTACAGTGCTTAGAAAAAAAAATGTCTTACAAAATTATTCTTTAAGAGTAAACCTTATGTTATGTTGGTGTTACTTACCCAAAATGTGGTCTATCAGCCAAGACTGTTGCCACATTGGTCTTTCTGAATCACCTTAATGAAGAGCTTGAAGTGGTTTGAGCAGGACAGAAGATGTTTTGGCTATTTATTTTTTAGGAAACAATACGGGATATTTGAGTGACTGTTTAATCCCAGTGTTTTTAGCAACGGCTGCAGTTCTAAATTAAAAAAGCAACATTTGGACAAATGTTGCTGATTGAGTGCCTCTAGGGAGAATGGAAAAATGTGCAGATTCAGATCTTCTCTGAAAAAAAATCATGCACTGGCTTAGAAGCATTAAGGAGAAGACAAGCTGCATCCTGCTAAGCTCACAAGACAACTATATCTACATGTTAATACTGAACAAATGCTTGTGTTTTAGTAATACACATCTATACACATACTGATCAGATACATGCTTTTAAACACTTTTCTTGGCTAGCATGAGACTTTTGCACATGCAGGAAAGGCTAAGGTCATGTGGGCTTGAAGGACTGAAAGTTCTGATCTTCAGTCTGGGTGGCTTCTCTATCTGCTTGGTCACTTCGTTCTTCAGGTGTTTTTTTGGTTGGTCCTATTCGTTCATTTCCCGTGAAGCCCCTGTCATCCCCTGAGCTGATTGATATGCCACCCCTGGCTCGCGCTCTCCACCGTCTGGAAGCTGCAGTGATTCATAGCCAGCGAGAGTGTGTTATTGTAGCTCAGAGTGCATGGGTATGTCTGAGCCTTGGTCCCTAGTGCTGTGGCAGGTTTGTAAGTGTGCTCACTAAAACAGTGAGTATGTAATGAATAAAAGTCATCATTTTTTCCCCATTTTTTTCTAATTTCAATGCCAATACCACCTGCTATCTAGGTCCACCCCTGAGCCACATAATATCACCAATGATGAGGCAATAATAATGTGCAGTTTTCATAAGAACAATAATGAAAGGCAGATCCTCCACATAACTTATGAGTCAAAATACTTAACAGCAGGTTCAATTGCATTGATAGACCTGTGATACTGTGGGTTGGTGTGCAGCCCCACAGACAGGTGATGCTGTTGAAATTCTTTTTGCATTTTTTCAGTGAAGAGCAGGAATGTATATGGAGCATTGAATGGGAGATAAGATCAGGGAGAAGGGCTGAAGTGCTGAGAGATGAGCAGTGAGGAGATGAAGCTTGAATTAGAGGCGTTCAAGCAAGCAAGACAGATAGAAAGAGAGAGAGAGAGAGTGAGAGAGAGAGAGAGAGAGAGAGAGAGAGAGAGAGAGTGCTGTTGATTTAATTATACTCAATAAATTTGATAAACATTTCTGGAGTTTCTCCAATTATGCAATAAATCACATTTCCCCCCAAAAGACTCTTTAAAAGAAAGTTCTTTAAAAAAAAAAAAAAACTTAGTAAATTATGAAGAAACTTCAAGTTTGAAGCACCTTTATTTAAAATAAAGGTTTAGACCCGTTTAAGGTTCTTCCTATATTTTCTTTTCCCAAGAAAGAACAACAAATCGTTATTTTGAGAGTGTGTCTGCAGAGCAGTTACATCACAGGCACCTCGTTGAAAAATTGATTGAATTATCATGGAAACTACTTTGCAAACACTGGCATGTTCAGACCCGTTTTCTAGGGTGGGACATTGCAGAGCACGACATGCAGTATGGTTGATAGAGTTGTTATAATGTAAACCTATTGCTGAGTGTATAACTTCTAACTTAATAATGGATTAATATGTGCAAGATTTCCAAAAAGACATATTTTTGTTTGCTTTATTATGTTTTCCTAGCAGCATGACATTCAGAAGCTAATAGTTCGTAATTTCCTAAAATAGTCAATGACAGTAGTTTCTACCTGTCTTAAAGACAGCTCAGCTGATTGACAGTTACAATGCTACTGCTCCTTAGCAACAGGGAAGACATGCATGTAGGGTACATGGGGTACATGTGGGGTGGCAGTGGTCTAGTGGTAGGGTACTTGCCTATGGACCTATGGCTCAAGAAGTCCCAGGTTTGAATCCCACCTCTAGCACTACCATCATTGGGTCCCTGAGCAAGACCCTGAATTTCTCCAGGGATATCCAGATCCTCTGGATAAGAGCGTCTGCTAAAATGTAAATGTAAATGTACTGCTAGTGAACTCTAATACTTCTCCTTACAGCTGACAACTGAGATATATAAACCACAAAATGTTGTCAAAAAGTATCTGTGGAACACATCCACACCTTCAGTGAATGAATGCCCTCAGTGTTCCCTATATGACCCCTAACCAAGGGCAGCGTAGACCTAGTCGTTAGGGAGTTGGCCTCTGGATCGGAAGATCATGAATCCCTTGCCAATAGGTTGCTCTGAGGTACCCATGAGCAAGGTGCCGTCCTCGTCACTGCTCCCTGGGCACTGTTAATAGCTGCCCCTGCTGCACATGGTGTGGGGAAAAGGAAAGGTGTAATGTGTGCTTACAATGACAAGAATGGTCACTTTCACTTCACTTTCACTTAACCAGGGTGAATCCTAATGTAAAGAGTCAATGAAAAGCACATTTGAAGTCACAAAGAGCTTTATAAACTCCTAGATGTTACTCAGTAGGAAACTCTGTAACAGAAATGAGAAAGTCATCCAGATATATATCATCAGGTATAAAATTAAACAATACTGTATTTCAATTCATGGTTTCTTCCAGAAGTGAGGTTATAAACAAAGTGTTTCCATTCTGCTGCTGCAACTGCCTCTACTATTCTAATATGGAAAGATGTTGGAACATTGCTTTGAGCATTCGAATTGCACTTAGTGAGGTCAAGTACTGGTATTGGATGATTAGTCCTGGATCACAAACACCAGTCTAACTCTTCCCTAAGGTACTGAATGGAACTCTGTCACTGTTGCCGAACTGGATGAAAACATAATAAGGAATCAGACTCTGCTGGGTCACCTGCGGTCTTTGAGGAACCTGAGCAAAAGTAAGCGGTTTTAAGAAGTGAGGGGCGGTATCTGGGGCACAAAGTTGTCAGGTGGCCATGTTTGTACCTGAGAAGAAGGCAGAACTAAAATATTAGTGTTAATCCCAGCTCTTGTGAGTCCCAGATCAGATTTCCATGCCCACTGAAGAGGCTCTGTTGTAGTTGGGATATCAGACGCACCAGAGCCAGTGTTAAACTGTACAGCTGCCAAGGAAGTTTGACAGAGAATTTAAGGCAAAATGCTGGGATGTGGCAGATCTTTTCATTTATTCTCCAAAGGCCTAACTGAACATCCAACGAGAAAATGCTTACCCGTTGTTATGAAAATGATGACGTAGGTGCATAAGTGCTTGCCATTCAGTTCTGCCTGAAATTTGTTCCAAGCCAAAAGACAGCCTAAGAACTTTCTTTTCAAGCCTAAATAGACCTGAAACTTCTAAACAGGTTTTGAATCTAACAGCATAACGGCCCATAAATTAGTACATAGCAATAATACACACAGTACTGTGCAAAAGTTTTAGGCAGGTGTGGAAAAAATGCTGTAAACAAAGAATGCTTTCAGAAATGGCAGTGTTAATCATTTATTTTCATCAATCAACAAAATGCAGTGAATGAACAAAAGAGAATCTAAATCAAATCAATATTTGGTGTGACCACCCTTTGCCTTCAAAACAGCATCAATTCTTCTAGGTACACCTGCACACAGTTTTTGAAGGAGCTCGGCTGGTAGGTCGTTCCAAACATCTTGGAGAACTAACCACAGATCTACTGTGGATGTAGCTTCCTCACATCCTTCTGTCTCTTCATATAATCCCAGACACACTGGATGATGTTGAGATCAGGGCTCTGTGGGGGCCAGAAGAACTGATGCTGGTTTGAAGGCAAAAGGTAGAAACACCAAATACTGATTTGATTTAGATTTTTCTTTTGTTCGCTCACTTTGCATTTTGTAAATTGATTAAAAAAACAATCATTATTTATTTTCTGAAAGCATTCTTTGTTTACAGCATTTTTTCCACACCTGCCTAAAACTTTTGCACAGTACTGTATCTGATGGATAAAAAAAATGAAAAATTATCATGATCATCAATGATCATATTATCAATTTAAAGATTAAATACTGCCTTCATTGTTTGTTTATGAAACAGTGCTTTCAAGCAGGATTGTAGACAAACCTTCTATAACTGCTCTATCATTCTGTGCAACGCTGATAGAATGGAGGAAGATATAAACATTCACCTTTTTAATCCCAAGCCTCTTTACGTGTAATGTGTACGTATTACACGTTGGGTTTTTTTCTTGCCGAGAAAGAAAAAAACCTATTTAAACATCCTTTATTCTGCACAAATTTTTCCTTATTGGAGGTCCTTTTGTGGGACTCAACACAGGGCACAGGTAGGTGTCTTCAGAAGGCCATGTTGTTAAGGAATGTGAACTCTGAATCTGACTCAACCCCACATACAAGGGAAACTGAACTTGATCAAATATTCTGCTGATAATAACGTCACTTCATTTGTGAACCATCAGGTCTTTGCTGCTAAGTATAACCACGCGTTGTCATCACACAATCAGCATTCTGTGGGAGAAGCTGTGTTAACGAGTTTGGGAGGCTTACTTTTAACCCAGGCTTTTTATTGAAGATAATTCAAGATAATTCCTTTATAGTTTAGGCTCTAGACTAGACAGACCCAAAGTTATCTTTAATCAGTCATGAAATGTACATGTTTATGTTGGAGTATTAAGGGTCCTTCAGTGAAGTCTTTTTTTTTTGGTAAAATTAAAATCCTCTGCAAGCGATAATTTTGTTTTGTTTTGGCAAAATCCCAAAGCATACTAAACAGATGAAATGTCCCATGATAACATTTGGTTTAAGTTACTTATTTATGAAAGACATAATAATAAATCTATAAATCATAGTCAGATATTCAAAATCTTAGACTGTCCTGCTTCTGGTCAAGAGTTACTGAAGCACCGAGGATTTCTAATTATGTCGTTTCCATTACTTGGCCACATTGATACAATATTACTTAGTAGATTTTGATTTTTATTAAATATTATGATAAAATATTCATATTGAAGGGGGAATAAAGATGGACACTAGGCTGAAATTACTAAAGCATTGTAACTATCTTTATATCTGTAATTTATTTATCTAGAAGAGCGTTCAGAGAACTAATATTGTTTCATGCAGCCTGAGCTTCCTCCAAAAGCAGGTTTAACCCTCCGAAGGCCTCCCTTCTTCTTCTGGCCTACGGCTAGGTCTCATATCTACCTCACAGACAGCTGGTTTATTTGTGTAGGCAGTCTTGAGTGTGAAAAGGTCTCCCTCGCTGCCTCAGACTGGAGCTCATGCACAGTCCTGTTCTGAATTTGTGCCCATTTATAGAGCATTTGTTTGGAGCCTCTTTGTACTTCCTCAAGGGGCAACTCTCAATGTGTTTCGAATCAGGCTGGGATGTGCCTGTGGTGTGACAACACAGGACAGATACCGATGTCCTATAGATGCGGCATAGGATAGGACAGTATCAATTACAAAAAAACAAAAACAAACATCCATCCATCCATCCATCCATCCTCTGCTGCTGCTTGTCCCAAGCAGGGTCACAGGGGAGTGCTGGTGTCCAACCCAGCACGAGGACGGGGGACACAGGTCGCCAGCCCATCACAGGGAGGAGCAGGACGGGGACGGCACCTTGCTCAAGGGTACCTCAGGGCAACCTATTGGGAAGGGGTTTGAACCCCCGATCCTCTGATCATATGGCCAACGCCCTAACCACTAGGCCACCGCTGCCCCACAAAAACAAACAAACAAACAAACAAACAAAAACGCAGAAAGAAGAGCAAGAAAAACAAACAGGGGCAATGCACATTTTATTAAGTTTCAGGGCAAACTAGTGGTCTGGGATTCAAATTAACATCTGAAATGTTAATTTGCATCTGAAAAAGCAATGCAGTGTTTGTAGGTTATAGAACCTCTTACCCACCATTTACTGTCACTTACAAAAATGGAATCAGCACATTAACGGGATGCTCAGATTTTTTTTTTTACTTTGTAGCAAATTAATAAATCACAGATATGACTCTGAATTATTTCAATAGCTGAACATCCCGGCTTTGTGAAACATTCCTCTTGCAAAGAAAAGTAAATAATTTTAATAAATCTCATATTTTTTGCTGATCAAATAGAGGAATAAAAATAAACAAATCACAACACGCAATTTATTGCTCTCTTCTGGCTCAGATTTTGTGAAGCAAGACTTCACTAATAAAAAGCAATATTCTCTATCAAGAAAGCTGGAATTCGCCCGGTCACAGACCATTTTTTACATTTTTTGATTTCCAATTGAAGACATAATGCTCTTTGCTGTGGAATCCTGAAAAATGACTTAATCATCACCCGTTTTCTTTGTATGGTATTGCTAAAAATAACTAAGCCTTAGTGTTTACCTGCTCACAACACTGAGGCAGTGATTGCCATCTTACTTGGTCCTCATAAACAAGTGGGGGGGGTTGATTATTTTCTGTTTTTGTCATCTTTATGTTTCATTACAGCAGACAAAGTCCCAGCATCATCTCCACGGTGAACTGAATTTCATTTTCATCCACGCTCTGTGAGTGCTTCTCCCAGTGGGACCTTGTGTTTTTCTCTGTTTAAATATAAATTCCATTTTTTCTTTTGGTTTTTCTGTGTGAAAATCCCATTTCATTCAGACAATTTCTTAAGCATCTGTCAAAAAGATTAACTCTCAAGGCTATTTGCTTAGAGTTTATGTCCTACATCTTCCATTGTTTAGCCAATTGGCTTTTACTTGGACCAAAATAGAACATAGCTACATGGGAACAACCAATAGTCTTTTTTTAATTTGTCTAACAGCTCATTAGGGTCTCCAAACATTCTCTAAACTGGACAAATTTAGAAATATAAATAGGTTTGGTGTATATTTCAGAATGCCAGCAATTTCAGCTGTTAAATGAATCATGTTTTGTGCAATAATTGTGATTTGCTGATTTGTTAAAAAGTAACATCTGTGAGGATTTTTGGGGTTGTAAAATGTGCAATTTCCAAGCTTAGTCTTTTTAAATAATTGGTCTCATTTCTGGTATGGACTTTTGATCATCCCACTGGTGTTTACCTCTTCTAAGTTAATAGTTTTCTGAAACCCAGTCCATTGGCATATGCAATTCTAATTTCCAATTCTTTGTTTTGGACCTTTTTTTCATGCTTCAAATTGGGCTTTTGTTCTGTTTTCTTGCCATCTGTTGCATTCTTTCAGATTAGCATGCTTTGGAAAGCATTTGCAAGCTTTTCTGTTTAGTGCTTTATGGAAGCAACATGAAGGGTTCTTGTTTTTTTTTTTTTCTTTTCTTTTTAAAGAAGCGTTCGTGTTCTTTGCGCTTCATGCAATAAATACTGTCATATCAAAAAGGCAAGGAAACCAAAGCAACTTAAGGACAACAAAACCGATAAAAGATTCCATCCCACTGAAGTTACTGAAGTTACAAAAGTCATTACAGAGATAGTCCTGATGGTTGGTTGCAATTTCTTGAGAAGAGGGCATGAGATAACATGACCGCACTTTCTCTGTGTTGTCAAACTCCACATTGCCGTCCATATTCATGTCTCAAGATAATCTGTCAAAAGCGCTCTTAAAGTGCTGCACTCAGTTATAAAAGTGTCACATTAACTTCTAGCTTCTAACCAGCCGACCCCCAGAGGTTAGCTGAAATCCTAGCGTCTTTGTGCAGGCTAATTATTCTTCCCTAAGAAACAAGGCATTCATTTTTCAAGTGACAAGCTGTACATACCTACTTGACAGTGACCACCTTTGAGGTTTTGACTTTCTTCAAAATCTCACCTGCTGATGGGTGGATATTCATAAGAATGCAAAAGGCAGCCCCAGTTTTTCCAGTTATGTTGTAGAAAACTGTCCTTCAGCATGCAGTAAGATAAACCATGGTAATATACATAGTCTGTATATGTTTCAGACTCCATCAGGCAGAAGATTCTGGGTTGAACTTTACACATTTGATTGTGGTGTTTCTATGTGTGGCATGATCTCTTCAGAGCCTCTTTAAAAAGGTGAAAGAAAATATGAGATTCCTTAACCAGGCTGAAAAGCATTGATCAGCTCCTGCCTCCACACTCTGTTGACTAAACAAGATCATTTCATCATTTCAGCTCCTGAAAAGGAGGTAAAACCCCAAGGCTCTGGTAGCCTTTCCTTTGCTGCTAAAGTGGAACCTGGAACTGACCTGCTGGTGGGCAACTGATATACCCCCCCATGCCTGACATCTCTCAAGCCTCCCTTGTGACAAATCAGTCATGTTTAATGATGTGCCTGCAGGCCCAAAACAGACTGAATCGACTGGAATCCTATAGACAAGACATACAAAAGAGGAGGCCATCCCTAATGGTTAACAAAAGACGAGTAAAGGAAGCTGCAGAAGCAACCCCAAACAGACTGTCCGCTAACCGTGGCCTGAGGATGTTTCTGAAGATGTTTTCAGCATCCTGGGTGGCTTAAGATGGAGGGAAATGGCAGTGGCGAAAGGAGTGTCATGAGGGAATGTGCTGATGTATGAAAACAAGGCCTGAAGCAAGAGCTGCTGAGCTGTCCCAGCCGGGGGAAAAGCATTAGACTCTCAGCTCTCAGCCGAAAAAAGAGCTGCACTGGAAGTGCCTGCCACCATCGATCAATATTTAAGACCACCCATATCACTTACCTGACTTTGCATCAACTGCATTTATGCTTTATGGTGTTCTTTACTTGTAGAAGTCCCTAAAGGTGCTGTTTAGAATGTCTTTAGTGTTTGTCATACCACATTTCCCACAATTCATCAACTGCTTTCTCAGGCCTGTGATAATGATGCGGGTGCTGCATTGGGGAAAAAAAACAAAAAAACAAAAACTCTTAAACTGAGTGGACAACCAAGAATGTTTACCACAAGTGTGCTTTCCAGAAAGTTCTCCAGAATGTTACCTAGAAGAATTCAGTTTACAGCAAGAACAGCTGGACAGTAGGGGACAATAAAAATGTGCTAAATAACACAAATAAGGCGAGATAAGTTAAGCCTGGGCAATTTGCTCTTAGCCATGTCAGGGGGGCATTAGGATGCACATGTTGTAGTCAAAACATGACCCTACAGACCCTTTAGACTAATGTTAGTGCCTGAGGGTGCTGTCACAGAACTAGAAGAAATGATAATTCCATGTGGGACTCTGATAATGACCCCAAAACATTTATCCTTCTTTCTTTAGACCACCTACACATGACAAAGACAGGAAAATTAGATATGTTGAGAGACACACCAAATAAAATTTTTAGACTGGACATGTTTCTCCGGTGATTACATGTGTGTTGACACTATATTTTTTTTTTGCAATTGATTTTGAAGGGTCATGGAACAGACAGAACACTGGCTTCTAATGGCAGCAGTATCTCTAAAGAGATAAATTGCTGTATCCTGGTATCACTTTGCATGAGGTGCCAATTCATTGCTGCAGAGGTGCCATTCTCCATAAGTGCTAGTTTTCTGAGGTTAGTGTCTTGAACTGGGATCTCAAAGTTATCTTATTGTAACTTGCTATTTATGAACCTCATTTTAACACTAAGCAAATTTAAGATTAAACAGGGCGAGGCAAAAGGTTCTCAAACACGCACTGCCAGGACATGTCCTTCAAGGTCCAGATCAACAGCTGTGGGTCAGGAATGCAGATTCTGTTCTTGACATGCCAAACAATGTGAACATGGCATCACCTACACTCGACAACCTGTTCATTTGGAGCAGATATTTGAGTGTACGCCACTTTCTGTGAGTCAGCCATTACTCACTGGGTTGCTCTGAGCAAACTTGGAACACTCAGAATATTGAGTGTTTAAGAGCTTTGCTAGTTAAATTCATTGCTTCTGTAATTTATATAGTCTTGTTATCTTAAGTGATTGTTTTTTTAAGCCTCACACTCGAGCAGATGTGAAAATTAGCCCACACATAGAGTGTGTTTTTGGACAGGGTTCGAGTTGGCTTTCAAAAAAAAAAATGTTCCTCTGTTCAGCGTTGAAAGGAAAATGGGAGGGAAAGGACAGATAAAAATAAGCAGAACAATTAGCACAGCCAACGCTCCTGTGGAAGTGTCAAAAGCAATTTTGAGGAATTGAAGTGCAATTTCAGAGCAAGGTCTTTTTAATCATTGCCAGAATTTCCAGGAAGTAGATTTATTTGGAAAAAGTCTGCAGATCCAAAATAACTTTTACAAGTTTGCTAAAATTCTGTTAAAAAAAGAAAAAAAAAGAAAAGAAAGAAAGACAAGGACAAAATACAGGGAGTGCTGCATTGGATTTAGCCTGAGAAACTTAGAAGATGGTAGAAAGATGGCAATATCACGTTTCAAGTCTGCATTTGTCCTGGTTTAAAACGAATGATCGTCTTTGCCATTAACTTATCACTTTCTCACACTTGCTTCTATCATATCTGGGAACTGAAGCTGAAACTGTCTGCCTCTCATTAAATAAATAGATGACGATTCATAGGGCATTGTGTAAGTCTCTTGGATAAAGCTCCAGTCAAAGATTTTTTCCAGATGCAGAAAAAGCACCAGCTCCCAGGGGCGCCAACAGTTATGTGACAAGTCAAAGACCCGGGAGACTGAGTTGATCATCCTCTCTGAGCCAGTCAGTCTTCTTTTTTACTGTGTGTCATTTCTCCCTAGCCACATACAGGATGAGTCTGATAACGGAAAACTGTTGTTTGGTAGCCGTCTCAGCTGAAGTCAATGGATTGCCAGTAATGCACAATTAATCATGTGCTGAGGAGATGGGAACTGGATGTAACCTCAAACCACAACAAATTATTGGTTATAAATATGATGCATCTGGTTTGCATTGTCTTCTTCTCTGGACTTGGGCATGCCTGTCACGCAATCTATGGAAGTGTTATCCGGGGCCCTTGTTCTGACATTTTTCACCAGCACTGGAGCTTCACCAAAGCACCGTCAGAGGTAATTAAGTTCCACTTGGCTTGGGTCGGCCCTTTTTACTTATACGCAGAATCATTTACTGGTACATTAGTCACCAGAAATTCAAGAGCACAGGGGCACCCTGGGTTATCCGGCCACACCAGTCGAGACCAGAAACAATCAACGATCGTGTTACATTCGCAGTGATTAATTGAGTATATGTTGACAGGCTGGATTTGAACTGCTTTGCAATTGTTTGGTAATTGCATTATGGAAATGTTCAAAATGGTTTACATGTTTTGTCATTGATTACATTACAAATGCTTTCCTAAGCATTGCTTCTGATGCTTAATAGATAATGGCCCACTACAGAACTGCAGAAGACATTAACCCTCATTACTGAAACACAACAAAATAAGTTACATATGGAAAAATCAGCAGGTTAAAATAAAACAGCTGAATATAGTTAAAGTAACCAATGCAGACAATCTGTAAGTATCTGTGTTGGTATGGCAAAGTCACAGTACATCCTAGGCAGCACTTTGCCAGAGCCTCTTAAGCAGTCCTATCAGTCGCCTGAGGAAAGAGGTGAAAAGAGAGAATTTGATATTGATCCAACTTCCCAGACACCCCACAGTCAGGGATCTTGTTAACAGGATTAAGACACTCTGAATAGACTTGCACCAGAAACAAAGAAGAACCCTCTTATTGAAGGCAACTTTCTAAAACAGCCTTACCAACACTCTAATTCTGCAACTGCTTCTTAACAAGAATCCTCATGTTAACTGGGAACAGCTGAAAGGACTCCAGTCTGACAATGTCGGCCCTTGCTTTATGGTAAAAAGTTGGGGTTTTTTGCATTTAAAAACAAAGCTCCCATTTAAAATGTAACTAAATGCAGCACTTCATTCTCGTACACCACGTTAACATTATCTGGCTAGGCGATATAGGGACCACCCGTCCATCCTAAAACCAGCAAAAGGTGTAAATCTGTAAGTACATCTCTATGTGGCAGTGTGTGGCCTTTCACCATGTGTCTTCCTGTCTATTACTGTCCTGATGAGTCATGGCTGGCCAGTCAGACATGCAGGACCCTGGTGCT